>JALLBK010000429.1:0-30250 GCA_036940085.1 Discostella pseudostelligera | reverse complement strand
TGTTCCCGCCAGCTGCCAGCTGCATGCAATAGTGTGCCGTGCCGCTGCGCTGCCGACAAAATCACTCCATCCATCACTCTAGGTAGTACTGCCGCCGCTGCCACTACCATCATCACCGCAGTGCCAACACCAGTGGTGGCCTGATCCAACTCTAATGCTAATGCGATGGATGTATCGGCATCATGTTGCCCGAGGCTGACGTTAATCGCAACCCCACGTCCATCGGAGAGGGATCGACAAAATCTTTTCGTCCGTCTGGCACCACAAACAGCATGGCGACTTGCCTCGTCGCTCATTAATTCTTCCTCTACTACGTCCGATGATTATGCGAATGGGGGAGATACAGCAGTGCATGACGTCGATTTCCTTCCATTGGAAATTGTAATTTTTCCCAAAGGAGCACAAAATTTGGATGAGCTTGATGATGTAGGTGGGGGCACTACAATGCACGCATCATACAATGGTGGATCTCCATCGGCTGTTGGTCTTGGGTCCAGGAATTACAAAAATATCATTGAACTGCCGCTAGATTTGCACCCTTCTCTCCAGTCAGTATTCAATTCTACGAGTGACCCTATATTCGCATCCGTTCGAGTGCTTACAAATGTGCCCATTGCTGA
Organism: Discostella pseudostelligera; assembly: GCA_036940085.1. Classification (NCBI taxonomy): domain Eukaryota; phylum Bacillariophyta; class Thalassiosirophyceae; order Thalassiosirales; family Thalassiosiraceae; genus Discostella; species Discostella pseudostelligera. Next base: position 29,630 of record JALLBK010000429.1, on the reverse strand, counting down.
ACGAGTAACATTCGAACCATTGTCAGTTTCTGATTGGGAAATGATCGAAATGGAATCTACATTGTTGGAAGATGGTGGGCTATTGAACCAAATAACGGTAGTGTCTCCCAACCAAGTTTTCCCGCTGAATTTCGGACGGAACTTTGGCAGTGTAGAGTCTTCAGCGTGGATCAAGGTAGTTGATGATGACAACCACACAACCGACGATTGCAATTCGACATTTAGTAGTAGTGACTCGGATATTGATGCATCTCCCGACCATACTGATGATGACGATAATTGCACGAGCGCTGTTCGCAATAACAATCATCGTTGTGTGCGCCTCATGGCTGAGACTGAAGTGGTAGTCATCCCCAAACCTCGAATGAGAATTGAAGAACCGAAGGATACCAAAACATCCTTGCCACCACCAATGGAGGAACCTGTATTTTGTCCAAGCACCCCTCTTCGTGTTCAATTCAACTTGTCTGACGTTCATCAAACAAGTTTAGCGAACGAGGCATTCCTTTCCTTACCAAATCCACCATTGGGGTATGTGTTTGTTCATCCATCCACTCTCACTCGCCTTCCTGGCTATCAGCATTGTATTGCAACTCGATACCAGAATGACCAACCAAAGTGCGCTGATGAGGAGTATCCGCAATTCGTCGTGACAGTGAGAAGAGTACGAGGGCCATTTGCCAATTATTCACATCCTGATGCTGGAAAAGATCATGGAACCGGTGATGATGTCGCGGTTGCCATAGTCCACGCATCCGATAGCACACGTGAAGGGCATATCGGAATGAATAGTCTACTTCGATATCAGCTCGGTGTCTCGCCATTATCGAGGTACGTTACTATCCAGTTATGGTCCGAGTCACAGATTATGGACAGTATTGCCAGTGCACGTGTTGCTGAAGGAAAAAGAATCAAAATTACAAAGGTTTCAATAACAATACCGCCAGCATTCCTGGATAGATGCAGCATATTACCAAAATGTGACACTCTTTCGTCGACGTGCAAACACTGCGAAGGAGCCAATTGTGATAGTTCGAGTGTGACCCCAACGAGAAGAAATACAATGGGTACCGATCCAGTATTTTGCTCTGGATCAATTTTATCTTCCGAATTTTTGCGAGAACTTGACCCAGGGCGGCGGAAATGTTCGGATATGTTGATGCTAACAATTCAACCGATTTCTGATACCCCTGGCGACTCAATCATCAAAAGTGAATTTTCACAGACTATTAGCCATTGTCTTGTACCAATTATTACAACAAAGCATTTGCGAGAGTTATTGCGATCTGATACAATTGAGACCGACAAGACCTGTAAAGTCAAGTCAGTGGATGCACACAGTTATTCATCAATGTTGCCGACTCTCCACAGTCCTACGGTGGGGTTTACTTCAGCCATTCAGAGCATGATACGAAGTGCGAAGCAAATCATTCATCGTCCCAAATTCGATTCCCATAATCTATTTGCGCCGCACTCAACAATTAATAATGCAATCATGATAACTGGCGAAGTCGGGTCGGGGAAAACTCACCTGGCAATAACGGCAGCATTGCAGTTGGCTGTATCGGAACAATTCGCAACTGTCTATCTTGATTGCAAGAAATTGCAAGCAACTAGTACAAGCATCAAACATATTCTTGAAGAAATCCAAAAGTCGTTCCATGACGCATTACAGAAGCAACCCTCGGTGTTGGTGCTTGATGACTTAAATGCTCTGATTCCGAAGGTCGAATTCTCAGATGGAGAGGGCGACGGCAGTATTCATCATCATATTCTTAATCCGGCATTGGTAACGCAGGTTAAGGTCACTGTCGATCAATTGTTACTTCAATCCCAATACTGCTCATCATCTTCTCGAGTCAAATCAACACAATTGACCGGCATCGTATTGGTTTGCACATGTCGTGATAAGGACTCCATCTCAACTCGCTACCAAGAGTCTGGGATTTTTCATTCTTTGATCGAAGTCCCTTCCCTTAATGCAACTCAGCGGGCTCAATTGGTGCACAATGAATTGATGGGTCACGCTGTACTCGCAAATGAAAAAATACCACATGTAATCTCGCGCCTCGGCAAGGATACAGATGGGTGCAGGCCAAAGGATCTGAGAATTGTTGCGACTAGGATTATGCATCTAGATTACTTGCGCAATTTGCACTGCCACCAGGAAGAGACACAATCATCATTGAAAATGCTGGAATCGGACATTGCATCTATCATTGAGAGCTACTCACCGCTGTCGCAACAACTCGTCGATGTTGATCCCAACACTTGCTCGTTAGATTGGGATTCAATTGGAGGTCTCTTAAAAGCAAAACAATCGCTTTTCGACATCATCATCCATCCAATGAGATTCAAGTCAGTATACGACAATGCGCCGATGACATTACCAACCGGTATACTTCTGTATGGTCCACCTGGAAATGGCAAGAGTTTCATTGTACCGCTTCTTGCGAAAACGAGCAAGTTAACCCTGATTACATGTCACGGCCCTGAATTACTCGATCGATATATTGGTGCATCTGAAGCAAAGGTTCGACAACTATTTGCTCGTGCTACTGCTGCTGCACCTTCTATGATATTTTTTGATGAATTCGACTCGTTGGCTCCACAGCGTGGATCCGATCACACTGGTGTCACAGACCGAGTAGTCAATCAACTCCTTACCTTGCTGGATGGTGCAGAACGAAGCAAAGATTCTAACTATATCTTCGTAGTGGCAGCGACATCTCGCCCTGACAAAATTGACAAAGCGCTTCTGCGTCCGGGTAGACTGGAGAAACATGTTTATGTAGGATATCCGGAATCACTCGTGGAATGGAATAGCCTGTTTTCTTCTCTTCTGAATGCAAGGAATGTTGACGATGAAGTATCTTGCCTACAACAAAGTGGAGACTTGTACAGTACCTTCTGCAAAGATTTTGATCATGCAAAAGATTTTTCAGCGGCAGATATGAAAGCTGTTTTGGATACGGCACACTTGCTCTGTGTCCACGAGATTCTGGACACAAGTGATAGAGAAGCTGGTGTCCATCCAATACTGAGAAAATCCCATATTTTAGAAGCGTTCAAGCGAACCAGAACTTCATTGCTTCCAACGGATAGACGTGTTTTGCAAAGTATTTATGCTTCTTTTGGTGATCTCGACGTGAAACAGGAAACACCAGCTCGAAATATGGAGGATAATAGACTGAAGACATCTCTTAGATAAATAATGAATGTAGAATAGTATATTGCTCAAAGGATGATGATCATTATTTCATACTCTACTCTCCATTCCTTGATCAGCAGATGAATCACGCATGACGGACAGGCGGTGGACAATCGATCCTATCGACGAACGGGCAAACTGGCGAATCTGTTGAAATCAGCGATAAGCTACTGAATCCTACGTGAGACAAAGATGGCGGGAAGCGGAAAGACACCAAATAATAGCCACACCAACACCATGGCCATGGCGGCGCCGCGGCGCCTCGAGGCCGAAGGGTAGTAGTACTATTATTATCTATCCTGCAGACGAGGTGAAGTAATAAGAGCTTCAACAGTTCAAAAAGATCCGATAGTTTGTCTTTGTTGCCCAGGTCAAAAGAGTTCTTTCCAATAACCCTTCGTTGCAGACTACAAAACAATAATGCCGGGCAAGAAACAAAAAGAACCAAATAATGGTGACGGCGCCGATGGCGATGGCGATCATCACAGCAACTCAGATTCCGGCCACAAGGAACCACTCCCACCTTTGTACTGGTCTGTTTTTCACCATCAAAATCTTCATGCGGATAGGCAGCGGCAAGATAATAAATTGGCATCAGGATCACCCGATGAGGAGCGCGTCAAAATAAATAATGCAGAGGCCATTCCCGAAACAACTCCTCTCATAAGAGAGAGAAGCAGCAGTAGTCACAAACGCTGGATTCGAGTAAAAGAAGCTGTCAAGACGAATGAATTGTTCATCAGATACACGTCAGGTCTAGATGCGGGTAACCACGATGCACACATAACTCAGCGATGGTCCGATCTGGCAAGTGCATCATATGAGCTCACACTTCGCGAATGTCTATTCTTATTTATTGCACTACTTGCAATGGGAGTTCTGGCATATTCCTTCATCTTTGAACATTGGGGCATCATCGATTCGCTCTATTTCACGGTTGTTATGCTGTCCACTACTGGATACGGAGACATGTCTCCTTCGACCCCGGGTGGGAAATTGTTCGCGTCTGTATTTGCCCTCGCAGGGATTGTTTTACTCGGTTTGGTATTGGGTGTAATAGGCAGCCAGCTGATAGAGGCTGAGATTACATACTCTCAAAAGATGAAGACGGAGGCTACAAAAGTATTGGAAAAGACATTCACAACGAGATCACTCCGTTCCCATCACCAAATGGATGAGGGAGAGGGAGATACTGTTATGGCGCTTGACATGCACGTGGTCGAAAAGTCTTTTGCTCCGCGGAATGATTCTTCATTGTCGATGGATTCACTTCAATCTCAAGAACCAGACAGTGTATTTGATTCAAGACGGAATCACGAACATCGAGGGGAAAAGCAATTATTTACATCCAGAGTCATGAAGCAGTTGCCGGGTATTATTCCATTGCTGATAGGTGGGATAATCATGGCAGTATTAGAACATTGGAAATGGTATGACGTTATCTATTATTGCGTCGCCACTGCAACGGTAAGAGTGACGAGTGAGAACAGAAGAACATATTTTGATCATCACATCAACATAAATGTTCCTTGTTTTCCTTCCTTCAATCTACAAGACGATTGGGTTCGGAGATCTAGTTCCACATCGCGAAATCTCTAAACTCGTGGCTGTATTCTTTGTTCCAATTGGTGTAGCCATGATGGGACAAATACTTGGCGCGTGAGTCATTATTTCCACTAGTCTTTTTCCATTTGTTGATCGACATTCTCATCTCTCTGGCATCAAAGTGTCGCGTCATATATTGTCGATAGTCGGAGAGCGGAATACAACAAAAGACTGTGGTCATGCAATCTGAAGTTGGAGGATCTTGAAGTCCTTGATGAAGGTCATGATGGGGGAGGTGAGAGTGCTGTACCGCAAGTCCTGAATCGCAATGATTACTGCGACTAATGCTCATCTTATTTCAATGACTTCAGTGAGCGAACTGGAGTACATCAAGTTCATGCTAGTTGCAATGAAGAAAATTGATAAGGAGCTATTCGATGACTTGCATGACCAATTCGTTCAACTCGATCCTACTGGAGACGGCCAAATAACAAAAAGCGATTTGATATTATTGACGAAAAGAAAAATGAAATCACTTCGACATAAAATGCAATTGAGCGAGTACAAGGTGGGTAATATCCTTTTTTTAAGGTTCCGAATGGCATGTTGTCCATAAGATGTATGCTCTCAACAACGTCTTCTCATCCTATTTTGTGCTCGAATCAAACTGATAATACGATGATCGGACACAGTAGAAGCGGCTATCGGTGTCAAAGAGAAAGATGAAAGGCGAGCATTTCTAATAAATACAATTCACATCGGATACATATTCAACCAATAATTAATTGAAATAGTAAAAGTACATGTTATGCTACCTAAACTCATACCGATCCTTTCGCCCTGATCTTGATACCGGATGTAGGAGCAAGTGTACATTTAAAGCTTTCAACTGTCTCCCGAATTGATTGTTCAGCACCACCTCGTTTCCAACGATTGGTCGTGGCACTCCCAACTAGCAAAATCACATCGTCGGTCCCCTGCGGTATTGTCGCCGCTACAAGAGCCGTCCGAGGAATTTCCGCATTCGTTGATTGCGATAGATTACTAAAGACAATTTCCAAGTAACGATAAGTACCATTCATTTCACTCTTCTTCACTTTGATGTCAGTGGGAGTTCCGTAGAAAGAGAAGCGCCCCGTGGATGAAAACAGGCTATTGGTGAAGAATGCATTTGGTAAATCCGACAGACTTTTCCCTTTGGCAGGCGCCACCGCCAAAAATGCACCATCACCAGTACTAGCATCTCGACACTCGACATCAAAAACTCCACCTTTGGCTAATGGCCAGGGAGACGAGAAGGTGGCCAAAACGGGCGTTGGGTCTGTCGATTTCCCCACTAGAATCTCAGCAAGGACATTTCCACTACGGGCATCGCGGCTAACCTCACTACCATCCCTCAAAACGACGCCAGTTATGGGCTTCGCCTTCCCAGCCTGTCCACTCACTCCCATGGGCATGGAGACCATTCCAGTTTTCAAGAAGTCTTCAGTGTCGAGTTCGGCATAGGCAGACCTAGGCACTGCCACCACCGCCGCGGCGGCGGCGCTTCCGAGGGCAAACGCAGCCGTCGTGATAAAAGTCCGCCTGTCGCTGTTGCTGTCGTTTCCATGGCCGCAGAGGACAGTTGGCGATGTCAGCATACGAGATGGAGGAGCAAATGACTCCGAGCACTTGAACAGCGCCAGGGCGAGAGCGGTGGCATAGTAGTAGTAGATGGCGGTCGTCATCGTCGTCGTCGGTCGTCGAATAGAAAATAGAATGACGATTGCAGAAATGCACTGTGCAGGTGATTTTGGATCGGTTCATACAATTTTGGTGCGGTAAGATTTCAGATTTTGGCATGGATTCGGATTCGTATGATTTTTGATTTTTACTCCTATCTAATGATGTACGATCTTTTGATTTTATCGATGTGATTCGTAAGATTTTGGTACGGTTCGTCCGTCGACCGCTGACTCATCCACCGACTCTCTCTCTATCATCTCTAGAGAGAGAGATACAAAGACAACGACAAAGCCGGCCCCTTCCGACATGGACATAGTACTACTATTACTACCCTGCGATTCCCAAGAGATAGAGAGTTAGAACCATGATGAAGTTGACAGCACGCCATCTCCATGGTGACGGTGGTGGAAGGATCGTCTCGCGATTTGTCTGCTCTACTGCAAGACCACCAATTTCGTGCTACCGCGCCATGACATCTGCAACACGCAATCTCTCGTCAACACCACCGTTGCCACCACTGCATACGCCACCAATTATTGGGCCAGTAGTAACATTCTTCTCGCCTAGTCCACAACGCTCTCGTTCAGCTGTGGAATTTCTCAACAAACTATTTCATCTACCCCAAATTCAAATTTACAATATCAAATCATCGGAATCTCAGACCGGAAGGAAAACTAGAGACTGCTTGGACGAATTGCATTTCGGAAAAGACTCATCGTCGTCGTCATCATCATGGGATTCGATTGCATGCGCATGTCCAACAAGTGGTACAATTCTGCACTTTTTGTCGTATTGCTCGGGGACTGCAGATGAAAGACAACGAAGCCGATCGATAGATGATGTCAATTCTCCACTTCATTTGATCGCAATTCATGGTTCGAGTGCACTGGAACATTTTGATCCTACTAACAATACACAATATCGGTCAGTCATGATCGAATGTAGGAGACGTTTGGCAGAGACATTGGAAAGTGAGCATATCATACCGCACCCGTTTGCGTGGACATTCGAGGCTCGCCTACGTGGTTTACTCTTCTACGTCATGTGCAATGTAATGGGTAGAGAACCGCAACCTAATTGGATCATTCCTACACAGCCTTCCACGACACCGATTTTGGACTTGACACCATTATTTCCATCCAATGCAAAAGACGCGTTGGTTCATTCAATTGATGATGAGCACCGTTGCAATCACACTGATTGCATAGGCAAGTTAAGGGAGATTGTTTTGCCATTCTTTCCAGAAGTATCATCCCTTCAGACGACGCTATCGCAGTCGTCACTATCGAGGCCACTTCCTGGACTATACCAATTTCAAATAGGATCAGAATATGGAAAGGAGACGGTGAATAGAACAACAAACAAACCGAATACGCCTGGTCTCATTGTTCGTCCTCTTCCTGCAGCTCAGGAGGATTTGCGCCTGTCTCCTCCATCCTTAGTTTTTCAGTGCAAGTCACTTGTCAATGTGCAGACGCTGGTCGAAGAAAAGTTAGGTGGTCGAACGTCCAAGATTGGTTGGCGTGGTAATGGACAATTAGGAAGTCTGATTGTAAGCCACCCCTCTATCACAGGACTAGACGTCAGAATATGCGAGTCAACCGGTGATGAATGGGTGTTGTCAAGTTCTTTTGATGAATCACAAGATTCTTTACTGGCAGGCTCACTGGCAGAATTGCAGAGTGTGCATGTAGTGTCCGACGGGAAGCATAACGATATCGAAAAGGCTTCGACTGTCGGGGATAAGCATACCGCAAATGGAGACTGCTGGATAGAGTTTCGTTCCAATGTGAAACACCCCACCGGATTCTTGAAGCATTTTGCACATTCGACGTCGCCAAAATCACCTCACTTGGTGGCAAAACCTCCAGATCTTCCCTATGATTAACATTCGACTCTGCACTGTTCCGTGTGGCTCTGGCAAACATTGGGAAGCAAATGTATTCTAGGTTCAAATGCACAACATAATATTCACAGTCTTTAGAAGGGTATTAAACTAACGGCACGTCTGTGAAATTGAAATATGGACGATGCTGTTGGCCAAATCTCTCAGAATACTCGTTCCGAAACGATCCGTTGGCCATTGTGCCACAAGGGTTCAAATTTTGCGACAAGATCGCAGACATGAGAAACAAGTTACATCGTGGTGTCAGGCAATTGCATAGGCACGACAACGATATCTTCAACAAGATTGCCACGTAATGATGCGATGAATTACGGATGCAGCCTCTCTTAATCATCTACTGGAGTCCCAATTTGGCCAACTCCTTCTTCAGGATGCCCGCCAGGTAAGCAGCCTTGCTGCGCATTTTGCTGAGATCACAAGAAGAAAAGATTTCGAGGGCCGAGAGGGCGGCATTCTCCGGTAGGCGTTGGAGCATTGCAATGAGTGGTGCATCCAGTGACGACTCAATATGACCTGTCGTTCGAAGATTCTGTGAAGTTGAAAGGGATATTTCATGCAATATCTATGAGATATGATTCGTTTACGTGAATTCGTACAAATTCGTAGTGGCTGGATTGTAACGGGCTTACCTGAATTGCATACTGCACCATCATAGGCAATTCGGATTCCGTGGCGGTGGCCTTTTGCTGGCGCGAGGACGTGTTCTGCTGAAGCGACTGAAAAGCCGGCGCTGAAAGATTAGCCGGAGTTAGCAAAGGAGGGAAGTTAGGGTTCGACATGGTGGCGACAGAAGCCGCGTTTGGGTTGAGTTGAGGAAGTCGACCAGAAAGAGCCTGGGCTGCCTTGTCGGCAAGGCCAAATATGTCGAGAAGAGGCTGCTGGTCCGGGTTCTGCACTGAGTACATGTTGGTAGCATTGCCTGGCTGGGATCCAGGCCCTTGCTGCCCAAGCATCATATTCGTTAGACCTGCCACATTTCCGGGCATCATTTTACCAGCCTGGTTAAGCTGCTGCATGTTCTGATTGTAGTTCTGCATATGCTGAAGCGATTGCTGCGGAATGTTGGACCCGGGTACAGATTGCTGAAATTGCTGCTGCTGGAGAAGCTGTTGCTGATACTGTTGGAGGTAGGTGTTCAGTTGCGCATCCTGACCAAGCTGCGGAATCTGGCCAATAGACTGAACAAACTGCTGCTGCGGAGGTTGCATCGGACGCTGAAGGCCATGGACCATAACCTGAGGAGGCTGTCCAGGAAGAAGTTGTTGCTGCTGGCCCATCGTCATGGGCTGCATCATAGTCTGTGGTCGCAGAGGAGGTGGCGGAGGAGGGGGGATCATACTATAGGTCGAGGGGATATTCGGGTCGCGATTGGACGAAGTTCGTGTACTACCATCACGGGAGGATCTGTTGTGGCGACGAGAAGAGTGGTGTCGATCGCGTGAGTCAGAACGGCTTCTACTTCTACGCCGACGCCTATAATCGGGGCTTCGGCTCCTACTCCTGCTATCATAACTACGGCTGCGGCTACGCGATCGACGGCGACTGCGGTTGTGATCCCTATCACCATCTCTCATCGAGGATTGTCTGTCTCGACCATCGCCTCTTCCATCGCGCCTGTGCCGAGCACTACTACCATGGTCATCATTCCTTCCATAATGAGACAATCGATCATCATTAGCAGTATTGTTTTTATGTCCATCACGGTGATTGCGAACTCGATTAGCCCCCCTAGAACGAGGATCATTTCGCTCGCCTTTCATGTACTTGTTCATGATTCCCATGCTTTCCAGAGAGCGTTCGAATAGGATGAAAGGATTGAGAACATGAAATATATGTCACCCTCGTGATACAACTAAAAATGGAGGAACGATGGACTTACAAATAACTAGCAAAGTTTCTAATATCTTTTCTCGAACAGCCATTCAGTTCGTCAATGGCATCGAGTGCATCTCTCTCGGGCATCATGCGAATACGATCTCTTATCTTTGCGTCAATTTCCGATGCAGTACAAAACCCGCTAGAAATGAGTGCATCTAAACGAGTCTGCAAAAGATGCATAATAAAAAGGGAGATGAGTTAATGAACGCATTTAGTGTGTGTATATTGGACTTGGATGGGTTGTAAATGCAGAAAAAGAGTGGCACTTACTTGCACGCGGTCGGAAACATTACCCTGAGGTGCGAAATCCCCGCCCCCGCGATCCACGGCGACTTTGTATCTCTTTACAACACCAAACAAGTATGCAGAACGGTTACGAATCTCATCTCCTTTTTGATTGACAGCATCGTCATATTCCTGCAAGACATCTCTCATCTGGGCGGGGGTTAGATCAAGGAAGGCACGTCGAATTCGTCCCTCGAGCATCTGGGGCGTGACAGTGGAGGGAAGGTGGACACCATTGGGTAGAACGATCGAGTTTTCATTTTCGGATGAGTTCGAAGGCTGTTTCATTGGCTGTTGATTATTATTGTTCTTTTTAGGGATGCGGGTTGGCGAGTGAGATTGAGAATTGTCTCCGCCGCCGCAGCTGGGGGACGCCTGTGGTGGGTCAGAGTGCGATGCCGGGGGTGGAGTGGCATTATCGACTTCGTTGAGGGATTCCATCTTCAAAGAATATTTTATTGCGAGGACAATCGAATTCAATTTTATGCGGAGGGGGTTTAAGAAATGTGGAATTAGAATGATCGGTCAGCAAAATGAAGGCAGAGTTGATTTATTGCGATGACGAGACCAACGAGTTTAAAATTTCGAATGGCAGCAAGACGACGACCACGGAGCCGAGACAGAAAGAGTAAGTAGACGAACAAGAGTTGGTAGTGTGTTAAAGTTCGATAGTCGAGGGGATGCGGTCTACAATGGAGGAAAGAGAGCGACAAGGTATCGTAGGAGAGGATCGTAGGCGACGGCGGCGGCCATCGTCGTCGTAAGAAAGTAGCGGTCGTCGTCGAATTATTTGTGGCTGGGGCCTCGGCAATCCATCCACCCCTAGAACGGTTATAGTTTGACGGACAGGCGAGTGCTGGGAATTCTCGCACTATTTTCAAACAAAGAGTCTGTCCGACGTCATAATTCTGTTCGACAGGTGCCCTCCATCCTCCACCAAGCCTCCACCACCTATCATACTCTCTCTAGAGACATCATCTTCGCGGACGACGACAGACCACCATCTATGTTCGTATGTTATCGTCGGGGCTTCGCGGAACTTCTCGGGGTGAAGTTGTTGAAAATTTTGGCAATGAGCCAAATAATTGAGTGGTATGTAACTGGATTTAAAGTTCCTTTATTTCTAGAAATGTATAATTATTGATTATGAAATTAATAGAATTTCTTGAGAATATTATTATTTGCACAAACTTCATTTCCCAACAAGTAGTTGACGCAATCTCTTCATGAGAACCCTCGGCCCGCCAGAATGCAGAATGCAGATTCATTTCACCATCGCTTTGCCATTGCTTTGTTGTCGGCCTTTGTCAGCTCAGCCGAACTCCATTTGTCGCGCAATAGACGGTAGTCCCATGCTCATAGCGGCCCTTACCTCGAGCAATAACTAACAGCGACATCAATAGTCATCCTCTGAACGGCGGCGCAATTCCAAATCATCATGGTCCTTCCACACGACGAACGACGTTCTCACCGCGCCCGCGATGTCGGCGGCGCTGGCGCTGGCGTAGGTCTGCGACATCGCAAGCATTCGCATTCCAAGCTTCTCCCCTCCGCCATCAAGTTACCGGTTCGCACCAGCTCCATCTCATCGACCTCCAGTGAATCCAGCAGCAGTGACGACGAAATCACCTTCGCGGCGAACTCCGTCAAAACTGGCACTACCGTCGAGGGCGCCAAGAAAGATGTGGCGTGCGATTCCAAGGTCATTTACGAGTTTGGTGGTCCATGGGGTGTGTCAGCCCTCATGATTGGGTTTCCGATTCTCATGGCCTATTTGTACATTTGCCTTGCGGTACATCAAGGTCATCTTCAGAATTCATTGAATTGGGAATTCTGGCAGCAGGGTGTACCAACCATCATTCCAACGCCTCGTGCGATCGCCATCTACATGTCATTCACGGTATTTCAGTACATCACTGCGGCAACAATGCCGGGCATCAAAGTCATGGGTCTGCCAGTGCCTAGTTTGGGAGGGAAACAGTTGGAATATCTCTGCAATGGAGTCGCAACGTGGTATGTTGATTTGGTACTTGTGGCTGCCCTACACATCTCGGGTTGGTTCCCCATAACTTCCGTCGTGGACGAGATTGGTCCATTGATGTCAGTAGCTATGATATGGGGATTCATCGTCACCATTGGAACATATGTCGTAGGATGTGTCATGGGACGAACGCATCGAATGTCGGGTTCACTTCCCTACGACATCTTCATGGGAGCTGTCTTGAATCCTAGAATCGGCGATGTCGATTTGAAAATGTGGTCAGAGATTCGTATTCCATGGAAGATCCTCTTCTTCATTTCATTGAGTGCAGCAGTAAAAGAGCACGAAGTCAATATCGAGAGAGATTTGCAAGCGGGCATTACACCAGCGGTTTGGTCATTGTTTGGAGGTCTGGTGGAGATGTACGCGATCCAGACTTCATCGACATTGTTGTTCATGCTACTGGCACACTGCCTGTACGTAAATGCCTGTATGAAAGGCGAGGAGTGCATACCCACAACGTGGGATATCTTCTACGAGAAATGGGGATACATGCTCATCTTCTGGAACTTGGCGGGAGTTCCGTTCTCGTACTGCTACTCAACACTGTATCTGCTGAAACGATCTCTGGCCAACGAACCCGTCGTTCACTCCAAGATGTACACCTGTGTCCTGTACACTGTATTATTGGCAGCCTACTATGTTTGGGATACAGCGAACAGTCAAAAGAATAGATTCCGAATGCAGCAGCGAGGGACATATGTTGAGCGCAATGCCTTTCCTCAACTTCCATGGGGTAAACTCCAAAACCCAACATACCTCACGACGAAACATGGGAACAAGCTCCTGACTGGCGGTTGGTGGGGTATGGCTAGAAAGATCCACTACACTGCAGATCTCATCATGGCACTCTCTTGGGGTCTCATCACCGGCTTTGATTCATACATTCCTTATTTTTATGTTACCTTCTTCACCGCCGTACTCATCCATCGAGTTGGAAGAGATCACGTTCATTGCAAAGAGAAGTACGGTGCTGACTTTGACGAATACTGTCGGCAGGTACCCTATGTGTTTATCCCTTTTATTGTCTAGAGACGTACGCCGAATGGTCGAGTAGAATTTGGGCGAGGTCTTATTGTGTATCGATTGTCGATTGGAATCTTCGGCACTACTACTTGTTGAACTCTATTCCCTGTCGTAGTCGTAGATGTGTCTGTGTAAATGAAAGCATTCATTGAATAACATTGTCAGATACTAGAGAGAGACACTCTGACGGATGTATGGTAGGCATCATAATATCTTTGACCACTTCAGTGATAGGAATGGCAATGCACTCGAGGGAGAGAGAGGAGAAAGAAGAAAGACGATGTGATTGCAAGTCCGCCTGCCACGTGTAAGGCCACGTGTAAGATCGTGAAGTCGAGTCGAGTCTTCTCCGCCAACTGGGAGTAGGAGTACTTATCAGCCACGTGGAACGTGGAACTCTCTTGCTAAGCAAATGGCGGGCACTTCGCACCCATGTGCTTCCACGTGGCTAAATTTTGGCGCGATGAACCGAGTCCGTCTCCCGCCAAAATTTCTGACTCAACACTCAACGCAGCACTCTCGAAGATTTGATAGAATGTGGAGAATAACGCATACCATTATTTTACTCGTCACGGGCGCGGCGGCATTCTCGCCTACCCGCCGCGTTTCCTTCGCCAATCTAAGTCTGAGCCGAGCGCTGCCTTCGTCAAGGCAACTTCGTCGTACTGTTGCATCTGGGGCGACCAGAGATCGAAATGCCGATGGACCTACGAGCAGCATAGATCGGGAGGAAAGATCTGAGATGGAACGATTTGTTTCCGAGATGCGTGAGTTGTACAAAGACCTAGAAAGCGGCGGTGGGACGAATCGAAGAGATATCAATGGTGTGGCATTTACATATGTATCTCCTGTCACATCTACCGACAAGAATGATGCAAGGAGAGAATTAGAGGGAGCATGGAGACTTCAAACACCTCAGGTATTCGAACATGCAAATTCGAATAGATTACTCCAAGAAATCACGGAGGAAGATATTGACAAGGATGTCATCAAACCATCAAAGCAACCTCCGTTGCTTCTGTACCTGCCTGGTCTCGATGGCTTTGGCATCTCTGCTACTGCGCAATTTGATGATTTATCATCCTCATTTGAATTCTGGCGAATGACAGTTGACAAACACAAAGAGCAGGCATTTTCAGATTTAGTTATCTCCATAACGAAGTTTGTCAATGAGGTCACGAGCTCCACTGTACCTACCGATTCTCCACGAGAAGTGATCTTAGTTGGAGAGTCATTTGGAGGCGTTTTAGCATTATCAGCGGCAATGGCTTTGACAAAAAGGCAATCATCTAGTATGACATTAAAAGGATTGGTACTCGTCAATCCGGCCACGTCTTTTGACGAGACAAATTGGGAGAATCTGGTGCCATTATTGACGTCCCTACGCCATCTCGAATCTGGAAACCTTACTCCTCTGACTCTCCCAACTCCATATTCTATCGTAGGGAGTATGGCTTTAGCGGCAACAGTTCCAGACAGAAGTCAATTTTCAGGGATAGTTGACTTCATCCTTCAAAGCGTCACTAGTAGCTCTCCCGAGAGTTTGCTTTCTGCATCATCCGATGGGTTGTCAATTCTTTCAGAGTATTTGTCGCCTTTATTGCTCGAGCGTCGAGTACTAAACTGGCTTCCAGTGGGCACTGCCGTTGTAAACAATGCACAACGGCTATCAAAGTTGAATGTTCCGACTCTTATAATTGGAGGAACTGATGATAACATGCTACCTACAAAGACTGAGGTCAATCGTCTTGGCAAGCTACTACCAGACTGTGTAAAAATGGAAGTGTCAGGAGCTGGCCACTTTGTTCTAGACACAAGGGTGAATTTGACGGAAATCATTCTTGACTCTCATATCTTCCCTCCTGATGCAAAGAAAGAGTACGACCCTGTTACGGACTGGACTCTTCCGCCTGATCATGTGGTGAAGGCTGTCATTGAGAAGGTAGTTGTTCCGCAACGAGAACGAACAAGTCCTGTATTTTTTAGTACTGACCCGATAACTGGGAAGCGTCGACGGGGGCTGTCACATGTTCCAGCATCAACGAAACCAATGCTAATTGTTGGTAATCATCAACTGTTCGGACAGGACTTGGGTATGATTATTTCAGAACTTCTTGAAGAACGTGGTATCATTGCAAGAGGACTTGCACATCCAATTGCGTTGGGTGGCTTCAATGGAGCAGAATCGGATAGTAACGAATCAAAAGTGAGAGAACAAAAACGACGATGGGAATTCGACGAAAACAGTCAATCGTTGGCATCACCCACTGCTCTGTTCAGCATGTTTGGTGCTGTGAAAGTGTCGCCTCGAAACTTCTATCGACTTCTTCAGTCAAACCAAACTGTATTGCTCTTCCCAGGTGGAACGAAAGAGGCGCTACATGGAAAAGACGAAGCTTATCAGCTCTTCTGGCCCGAGAAGGTTGACTTTGTTAGAGTTGCAGCCAAGTTCAACGCTACAATTGTCCCATTGAGCGCAATTGGAGCCGCCGACAGTGTTGATATTGTTATGGACGCGCCGGATTTGTTGAAGCTTCCTTTTGGTATCGGTGACAACTTGGCAAATTTCACTTCAGCAGCTCCCTCCGCCAGGTTCGACACAGCTAATGAAGACGAACTGTTCATTCCACCTTTGGCAGTACCGAAACCCTTTCCAGCACGGCACTACTTCCTATTTGGGAAGCCTTATGACACAACGCTTATTGATCCAAAAGACCAGGATGGCTGCCTACGTGCTTACGAGGATATAGAAAATGAGATAAAGCAGGACATTCAGGCTTTGCTCGAGGCTCGAAAGGATGATATCTATGCATTGGATGGACTAAAGAGAAGTTCCTATCAGCGTTTCTTTGGCAAAACCCCTCCTACGTTTCCCTTAGAGTCGTTAACACCTTCAAATATATAGACAATAGACCAGTTCGAAACCCAATAGAGGAACATACCCATAAAATAAACCAACAATCCATTATTCATTGTTGAACATCTTTGCTAATTGCCGAATTAACTTCCAGCATTCAGCGTCTCGGCTCAAGGCGGCTTGCTGGATCGAATGCGCTTCCACGTGGCAGAGATTGTGAGCCTGTCCGTCGTCAGAGTTGGCGCGAATAGCTGACTAATGCTCCCGCCAAATTCGTCGTCGAAAGATAAGAGAGTCGATACACTCTTTTTCTTTGGCCATGGCATGCCCGATGCCGGCATAGACAAAGGCGTAGGTGGTATGCATGAGGTATGATAGGAGGCAGTATCCCACATTGTCCACAATTCATCATCAAATCGATTGCACAGCCGATCAATGGGAGCATCCACTGTCATATTGGCTGCCATTCTCGTGATATTCCAAACGTCGTCGACATCATGGTCATCACCATCATCTATGTTAGGAGTATATTATGTGCATTCGTTTACGAACGTCGTCATAACAAAAAGGTTCACGCCATCTAGGACGCTACCAATTAGCCAGCGAATACCACATTCGTCTTTCGATATTGCACTTTTCAAACGACAAAGATGTTTGGCATCGACAGATACAGATCTGGAAGAGTCTTCTATCATCACCACGCAATTGTCTTCACCCGACGATGATGACGACGACAACGGCATCGGCTTCGATGCACAAACAAATCTATCAACAGATGACAATAACAACAGCAACCCACTATTGAAGAAACTGTTTCTTAGCATTGATCCAACTCCTGACATCATTGCGATTGCAACAATATACTTCGTCGAGGGAGCGTTAGGCCTTGCACGTCTTGCACAAACGTTTTTATTGAAAGAGGATCTACACATGGGACCTGCTGAAATGTCGGCCACCATGGGAATATTGGCATTGCCATGGACAATCAAGCCATTGTATGGATTTTTAAGTGATGGATTTCCAATCTTTGGTTATAGAAGAAGGAGCTACTTAGTTTTGGCTGGGATGGTTGGATTTTTGAGTTATGCTACTCTAGCTTGGGGAAGTGGAAGTGATCTGGGGTCGGATGAGGCATTGAATAAGGTGGCCCTCACACGTACAATCATATCGTTACTCTTATCTTCGGCATCCATTGCTCTTGCAGATGTTGTGGCCGATGGAATAGTTGTGCAAAAAACACGCGATGCGGTCAATAATGGTGACGATCCTGCCATCGCTGGGGGGTTGCAGTCTCTCTGTTGGGGATCAGCAGCCGTCGGCGGATTGATATCAGCATACTTCTCGGGGAGTTTGCTAGAGACTATGAGCCCGAGAGATGTATTTGGTATTGCAAGTGCTCTGCCTTTGGCAGTTGGTGGAATGAGTCTTTTGATTGAGGAGGAACCTGTTACAAGGAAATACAACCAAAGCGAGGAGACAATCGGAAACAAAGACATTGCCGAAATCGCCGAGTCACAAAACACCACTGGCGGCGAAATAAATAGCGCAATACAATCCGTTCAGACTCAAATATCTTCTATTTGGGAAACGTTACGGCAGCCGAACATCTACAAACCCATTCTTTTCCTTTTCCTTTGGAAAGCAACACCAACATCCGAGGGAGCTATGCTGTATTTCCTCACTAATGATATTGGTTTTGGTCCTGAGTTTTTAGGCAGGGTTCGACTGGTTACTGCAGCCTCCAGTTTAGTAGGTGTTTGGTTGTACAATCAGTACCTGCGTCGAGTAGCCATCAAGGACGTACTGTTTTGGACTTCGTTGATCTCAGTACCGCTTGGAATGACAAATTTACTTCTCATTTCACACTACAACCGTGAATTGGGAATTCCTGACGGAGCATTCATATTTGGTGATGATGTTATTTCATCAATATTAGGTAATTTCCTCGCATTTGTCTTGAGATCACGCATGATTTCATCCAACTAATGCACACTGTCATCCGACCCAACAGGTGAAATGGCCTTCCTCCCTACTTTGGTACTGGCAGCAAGATTATGTCCTCCTGGAGTAGAGGCGGTACTGTTTGCCACATTAATGAGTATCTATAACTTTGCAAGCACTGTTGGTACAGAGGTCGGGGCTGCACTGACAAAGGTATTACATGTCTCGGAGACAGACTTCTCGAATTTAGCTTTATTGACTTTTACATGTAATGTAGCATCGTTATTACCTCTGGTGTTCATTGGATGGCTGGACGGTGTAGGCGATGAAAGTCAAGAGGAGATGGAAGAAAAATAGATCAGTGGTTCCGACAAAGATTGAAATTTGGATGCACTTCTTTGGAAGTAACATCGATGCTCTGCAACAACAACTCATAATCGACAAGTATTTTCAGCTACTATTTTTTTCTTCCCTTTTTATCCGGTACGCTCATGAGCCTGTTCGCTCTCATCGCTTCACGAAATTGCGTTGACTCCTCTCGCCACTTGCTGCCCTTCTTGCTCCTTTTCGTCGAAGATTTCGCATTTTGCTTCAATGCGACTTCTCTTGTGACCTTCTTGTTGACGCTAAGTGCTTGCATTTGTTCATCCTTATTTAGGTTGTCATTATTAGCAATTCTCGCCTGAAAAGAAGTTTGCAATCAGCAGAATAGAGAATAGAGTGAGTTCCGTGAATAGCTCATCAGAGGCAATTGATGCACATCGCAGTATCGTACCTTTGCAGAGTCGAACACGGCTCTCTTCTTTTCGGAGGCAACGGCACATTTCGGTGTGCCATCACTGTCAAAATGTTTCTCATATATCTTTGGAGCAAACGACCGCTTGCAGCAATCACACTGTATCAGCGTTATATCAACTACTGATGCTTCATCGCCGTGATCACCCTCCATTTTGGAATTCTGAGTTTGAGTATCGGTATCATTAGTTGGTTCAGTATCGATTGTTTGCAATCTGTTCTGCTTGACTCTACTCTGATAAGTGGAATCGCTCGTACTAAACCTGGCAGAATAATCGTCCGGGTCATACCGTTCACCGGACAAGGAGTCACCGATTGGACTGCCTTCAACGAATCCACTTGTAACATGTCGCAATGTTGACCCTTCACTTTGCAACCCGATTTGGCGGTTTCGTCTCCGATCAACCAATCTCTGGCGAAGCAATGCTAGCTTCTCACACTGCAAATGGCACATAAACAGAGAGATATAATAATAAGTGTATTTAGAGTATGAACCTTAATGCATCATTCCAGCAGGGTTATTACCTCTCCGTCTTTATACTCTGGAACTCGGCGGGCTCTACAAGCATGACATTAACATACGAGTGTGAGAGTGTGCCAGAATAAAACAGAAAATGAGCATCCGATTTGAAACATACCTCAAATAGGCTTGAATAGCGGAATCATCACGCTCCTCCTTTTTATCATTCTTCCGATTCGACGAAGATGATACGGTACTCGTAGAAAATGGTGATCTAGACCTGGAATCAAATTGGCTTTCATTGTTCACTGCAGATTGCCTGGATCCATGTATCTCGCCGATATCAGTTTCACCACCACTTATGGAAGGTCGTGCTCGACCCCGGCCCCGGCCCCTTCCCTTGACTTCATCTGAAATCTCTCTCACCGATGAATGAATGACATCTTCTGTGGCTGCAATTGATAATGTCTGCATGTTCTTCGATATATCCACATTAGTAAGCTCTCCGTCGAAGTACTGGTTCGAGTTTGAATGAAGACTCCATTTCGACGGTAATTGCTTTTGATATTGTGGATATGGACCACCAGGCTTTTGAGATACGGTGAGTTCTGCTTCACTGCCATTCAGCACACGACTGCTACTGCCACCAGCAGGTCGTTCAATCAGATTTCGTGCTTCGCCATCGGATGACTTTCCGATTTGCCTTCCGGATCCGGTTCCATTGATACCCCCCGTTTGGCTATCCAGAAGCTTTTGTGTTGCTTCCAACTGACGACTGCGCTGCTGACGCTGTAGTTCAGATTTAGATGCCAGGGATGGTGAATCTGCCCTACCTTGATTGCCTTCAGCTTCTTTTATCCTGGATCGAAGCTCTCGCGCTCGGTTCATGGCCTCCTTTCTGCGGCTTGCCCAATCCGATGGGTCGACTCGAGGCTGGCTCTGTTCCGTCATTATCGTTGCATTGGAATTGCTTTTGCTCGAAGACCAGCAATGAGAGGAAATTATTAAAATTATTGAGGCTTCGAGTTGTTATTCAAAACTTAAAAGGGCCGCTACAGGAGCTCTTGATCTTGCAGGCCAGCAAACTCAATCTCATCATCACCTACACCAGCATTTGCTTGAAGGTACGGGTTGTCGTCCATCGGGCGAAACAGAATGCCCACAACCATGTAGAACACAAGCGTGGCTAGCTCAGTAACTAAGTATCGAAGCCAAGTGAGGCGATACCCCAGCATCGTCGCAAAGAGGTATACCACAATCCGAGTGAAGTAAACGTAAAGGACCACAAGGATGTAGAAGCGCTGAAATTGCTTGAGCTTTCTAAGCGAGCGAGCTGCAATAGCTGTCGCCGGTGCCTCTGATTGGACATCGGTGACGACATTTATCGTATGATCATCCCCATTTCTTTCATAATGTGGGTTTGAGTTCAATGCCTCGGCCTCGACGATGTTCTCCAAGGAATTCACTTGCCATACAATGGGAATCAGAATTGCACAGCAACATAAGATATCTACGAAGTGAAGTAACGCACTCCAATCCTCATATCGCTTTTCACCCTCCGTTTCTTGCGATAAAACAGCTACCGCAATGTTGTCAATCACCTGGAGCACTAAAACAACCCAAATAATCTTCTTCTCCCGATCACCCAAGGAAGGTTTCAGTAGCGACCACCCACTCCCTATCAAGAGGATAACAGTGAACATAAATATCCCCTTGATACAGGACATGAAAAAGTACACGGCAGAAAGAAATTCTGCATGTCCACGAAATCTAATGGAGTGATATCTCCATGCCTCAAACAATATCGTCACGGTTTTCAGCCCAAGCAATATCGTCATGAGATGATGAATGGCATGTACCGACGGTTTCGACACACGCCCACTTTGCGAAGTCCACAATGGCTCTCGTCCCAGACGAATATTTCTGATATTGCTCGCCCAAAGGAAGAGACATAGCGCGTAGGAAATGCTGAAGTACAGGTACATTCCAGGTAGCTTCATTTCGCCAGCAGTCAAGTAGGAAGGATTGCCGAAAGAATCGAAGTTCATGAAATGAAGGTCGAGCTCAAATGATGTGCGAATGTCAATACTCTTTGCTTCAGCATTACGCGAGCAAAGTTGAAATATCAGAAAATAGAGACCCTCATCATTCACATTAGTGAATGCATACGAGACGGTGGCTGTGTGTGGCTTCCAAGACTTTTCCGGCTGATTCATCGACAGATACACCCCCGCAGATCCTACTTCGTTTAAATGATGATGCCCATCATCATCGTATTTTACTTCAACCTCATCGTCGGCAACCAATGAATCATCATCCTTGTTGGATGAGTCCGTCGAAACATAATCCATGCTTCGGTGAGATTCATAAACACACAGCGACGGCTCTTCGGAGACGGTGTCGTAAAATTTGGAAAAATCACTCCCCGAGTCGAATCGCTTGAGTAGAAATCCAGCCTCCACAAACTGCAACGCATCGTGCTGCTGTTTACCACTATCCTTGCTCTTTCCAATGCTCAATTCGAAATCAAACACTGTTAAATTGTAAATTCCACCAGTGAGAAATCCAAAGGGAGCGCCGATGGGGCCAATCAAATGACGCGTATCCTGCCGTGTAGAGAACAAATGCTTGGTAGCGCCACACAGATTGAATAGTATGACAAATATGAAGAGAATCGATCGAGATAAAAGCCACCCCCGGGAGTGGTTCAATGAAGACGATTTCATTGCTACCGTCAGGATTACGGCGGCGCCATGGTCATGGTCAAAATCAAATGGCCGCCCGCCGCGGCGGATGGCGAAATGGCGGGAAGATATTTTTTGGCGAAGATCCATGATAGATGTGGCATGTTCATGTGCGTTTGGCGAAAATAGCGGGAAGTATTGAGCTCCACATGGAGTCGGGAGAGTAGGAGTACTGACCAAAGCAAGTCAAGGGTTTCATGGAGAAGTGAGTCGAGGTCGATGCATCTATCGCACCTCTTCATCACAATAATCATATGCAAGTTTACGGAACTTCAACAGCTCCAGGGAATCAGCTGTGCCCGACACGACGATACTCCCCTCATAACAATTGATAAAAACATCAACAGTATGCACCCCCCCCCAGTCGGTAGTATAACATCATCATGGTAACACAAGCCGCTTTGCCTTCAATACCTTCTCCGCCTCCTTATCTGCCTTGGCACAATTCAACTTATTCGCCCATTTATTCAACACCTTCAAATTCTTCTCCGTCTCCGTCCCCTCTCCCTCATGTTGAATCAACTCCTTCATTTGTTTCTCAATAGCAGTCAACAATAACTCTTTCAACTCCTCAGAAGATTTACGAGCAAAGTTTCGAAACGATGGAGATTGTTCATGATTCCGTCGATCGATGAATTTTCCCACATTGCTCCCCTGGGTACAAATATACACTCCGGGGAAACCATCGAGGGCATCATATCCCCGAGGCGTGGGCTCCATTAGGATCTTGGGATCGGGCCATTGGTAGGCATGCCACCAACGTGATAGGAGGGATTGTATGAGCTTGCCTTTGTCGCAGTGAGAGTAGAGCTCGTTGGATGCGCAGAGGTAGTTGCTGCCGCCGCTGGTAGAGGTAGAGGAGGAAGTAGTCGACGACGAAGCCTTGGATTTTTTGGATGAAGAAGTTGTGGATTTGGCTGTCTTTCTGGCAGATGAGGAGGAGGACGAAGACGACTTCGATTTCGTCGTCGTCGATTTCTTTTTTGGCGCGGCCTTCTTGGTCGGCGAGGATGCCTTCTTCTTTGTGTCAGCTTTGGCTTTGACCTTCTTTTGGGGAGACCGCAATGCCGAGAGGGGAACATCATCACTGGAATCACTGGCGTATGCCCCGTCATCATCGTCATCGTCGTTATCATCTATGAAATCATCACTGTCGGAGTCTGGCTCATCTCCCATTTCCTCATCGTCGTCGTCGTCATCATTGAATTCAGCTTCCTCGTCGCTCCTTTCAACTTTCGATTTCTTCCCAAGCGCAGATAGCGGAATGTCGTCGTCGGAGGAGGAAGAGTCGTCGCCGCTCATGTTTGATCAAATGGTAGGCGGAGATACTATGGTGGGATAATAGGGGATAGGGGATTGGGAGCGGCGAGGCAAAAATAAATAAAATGACATGGATGGCACGTGGCGGCGATGGGGAAATCAATAGTCGAGTCGACGATGGCACTTTTTCCCGCCATTTTGCGAGTCTCCCGCCAAATCACTGCTGTCGCTTTTCTGCCATACTACTCCTAATTATTTGTGTCGCACTCCGAAAAGGCGGGAACAGCAAATGAATCTTCGCGCCAACCACGCACTGCCGCTGCCGCACTGCTTGCGCACTGCTATCTACTGCTATCTACCAAAGCTGCACTGCCGATGCACCGTATTATTGACCATCATCTTCATCTCATTATTTTATCACTGCGACGATGACGATGAGATTCAATACATCACTAGCCAGTTCATGGGTGGTGCTGCTGCACTCACTACTAGTATCCTTATCTGTGTTGACATATTCGATGCCGATTTCAGAACCGAAGTTTATGCAACGAGTGCATCAACATCACTGCATCGAAGGACGCCGATCATTTCTTGAGATATCGGCATCGTCCATGGCATGTCTGGTAGCGACGAATCATCCCGCAAGTGCCATCCAAAGCGATATATCCTTTGCATCTAGTGTTCTAACTGGTGGAAATTTCGACTGTCTACTTGATCTCCCTCCGATCACAAAAGGATGTGCTCGTCTCTATCTATGTCGGCATGGCCAAACCGAAAACAACCGGCTGCACTTGGTTCAGGGAGCTCGTGTAGATCCACCAATCAATGGTCGTGGTCACGATCAGGCTCAAAGGCTAGGGATTGCTGTATCGAAACTGATATCATCCAGTGCTCATCGTGATGCTGTTCCCCACCTGGCAGTTCATTCCAAGTTGCGAAGAGCTCGTGAAACTGCAGAAGTTCTTACTTCAACAGCATCCTCGCAATCCATGATGTCTACCAATGAATCTAAGCTCAAAGTTTATGGAGTGCTGCCATCCCTCCAAGAGATCGATTTCGGATCATTCGAGGGCAAAGATGTCAGTTCTTGCAAAAGGGAAATGATGCAGACATTCGCCAACTGGTCCATTGGCAACATTGATGCCCGAACTGGTGGTGAAGGAGAATCGGGACGAGAAGTCTTAGAACGTGCTGTCCAAGCACTGGAAAAACTCGCGTGCATTGCATCAACTTCGACTGCTCAGTCATCATCAATATTGGCTGTGTCGCATTCCACCTACCTTCGTGTATTGTTGTCACTGGCGAATGATTCACCACTCGCCGAGTCTGCCTTGTGGTCGATTGAGAATGGATCAGTGAATGTTGTCGATGTGAACATTGAAGGTAAACGAAGATCGAGCACTGGTATTTTCGGAGGTGCAGTTATCAATAGGTTACGAGGTAACAGTGGACTGCGTATGGATATGCCGGAGGCACATCTAATTCGTAGGAATGAGGTTAGACATTTAGAAGGATAGTAAATGGATTGGTTACCAATGTATAAAATGTTAAAGACGCTGGATATACGCCCTACATCATATCGAACGCGATTGTTGTTGTGTGTATTGCCTCGTAACTTGTACTTCTGGTTCGACATTTCCAAACGCACCCGCAGATTTGGTTCTCACTCCTGGAGTATTCGATTTGCGAGAGAACCCGCCACGATAACTCCGAGGCAATGCTGCCTCTAGCATTGTCCATTTTCCAGCTCGTTCTGGTGGGATGTAACCCATGTTCAGAAACCAATCCAACGGGCTGTAATCGGGAACATTGTAATTGGCCATCAATTCTTGTCCTTTCTTCAACGGCTTCCTCTCTCCATGTCTTCTACTCCGTACGACGAATGTTCCCGCATCATTTTCGTCGGCGTCCAGGATGTGACCATCCTCTAACTTCTCCGTACCAGACAATTCCATATATTTGTCTGCGGCCGCATCATGATTTATCATATCCAGCATGGGTACTAGCCGTAAGCGTCCATGACTATCTTTTCCAGCAATTGCTCGACTCGCCACGTGACACAATGCCCAACGTATATTCTCGGTAACATCTTCGGCACCTGGACGCGTCGCAAGAAGATCCCCAAACTGACGGGATAATGACATCACAATCATCTCATACGCTTCCGCTGCCTTACTAATTTCATTGGGCCAACCCTGGACATCAGTACCCATTTCCATGGACAGCGCAGTAACAACGTCGACGATAGATTGTCTCCACCCCCAATTTAATGCACATGTCGGGCGTGGGGGTAATGTAGCAATGTACGGCCAAATGCGCGATTTCTGTCCCAGTCCTCGCTCATGGGCAAGGTATACCGCAAGGACGAATCCATCGTCTAGTTCTTCCAAGTGGGTTTGTCGACCAGGTAGTTCATGAAGAATAAGGCCCGTGAGGGTATCGAGCGCCAATTTACGTGTTATTTGTGCTTCAATAGGAATCCGAAGGAGGATCTCACTTTGAGAATATGGAGTATTGGAAGACAATTGTTGGAGTTGCACTGCATTCTGTATCCCTGCGTAGGTGGTAGTGTTGCGTATCGGATCTAGCAGTCTGTCATCATCGACAGGTCGATTGTGTAGTTGGGGTGGAACAGACTCGAAATCAACCGAGGAAGTAGAACTGCCAACCGATTCCATTGATGCTGTTGCCATGATTCCTGGGAATTCTTTCTTCATCTCCTCCATTAATTCTTCGTCTATTCGATCTTGCATTTCTGACTGCTCCAACTGGGTTTGCGCCTCCATCTTATATCGCAATTTCTCTTCCGCTGTTCCTGGATTACAATGGACTTGACATTTGGTATACGTATTTCTGACCATACCGATACCTCTTTCTGCACCTGTAGAATTCAATGTCAGACGCAATTCTGCGTAAATGAGAAAACATAATAATATTATGGCTTACCCGATGGCGCCGGAACGAGAAACCCCAAGTCTGGATGCACAAATCCATTATCAAATCGAATGATATGCTCCCGCAAGACATGAAATGCCATGGGATTATGATATGGATTGATCCGTTGATTCGATGGCTTCAATGGAAGTATTGACGAAAACAACGACGTCGGCGACGATGTCGACATAAATGTCGGCTCATTGATACGTCTCCCATCGTGATATCGAAGATCAACCTTGAATTTTTCTTTCACGGCCAGTGAATGAATGAGCTTCGAATGCCATGGCAAAATAAACGATAGACACGAAGCCATCAAGGGAGAAAAGCCCCGATCCCCCACTTCTATTTGTGACAAATCCACCTCACGGAATAATAACCAATTGGGAGGCCATAAGGGCGATGCTGCTACCCAAAGTCGATTCGGCGAACTGGGATACAAATCCAATAATATTCTCCACGGTGATGTGTTCAGTGTCAACAATTTATACAGTAGCAAGCCACGAATATTTTTTGCCAGACGGACTCTCCATGCACCAACTATGAAGTATCGCACGACCCTCTTGCTATTGTCTACCAATTCTTCTGTCTTTGGTGACATTGCCGTGAGGGCTTCATCAGCAGTAGGATTTTCGGATGTCATGTAGTGGTGGTAGCCAGAGGTAACGAAACCAACCCGTCGTGTAAGCCATCCAGCTCCAATGGCAAATCCTAGAATGGCACCAAGGGCTGCACAGAGTAATATCCGTGCAAAGCACTCACGTTCTGTGTGAATCCAGGATAGAAACTTATTTGTAGGGGGTGATGATGTCGACGATGGCGAATTCGTATTTGCATGATCATGTGGTGGTTGTTCTTGTTGTTGCTGTTGATGTGACGAGGTGGTTGCATTCGCATCAGCATCAGCATCGGTTGTGTCTGCATCTCCGGGCTTTCGAATCATCTGACGCTGCCTCATCGCTGCTTTAAGGTTGACTAACGATGTTTTGAAGGAAGCGAGTCTCTTTCTCTTGGCCTTGGCATCTAACGCGACAGCAGTGCTCATGCCCATAAATGATTGGGACGGATGCAAGCAGACTCAAAGGTCGAGGGGGATGAGGGCAGGGTCAAGGATGGGTTGCTGAGTTACTGTTGCTCTCGCTTGTCACTACCGCTGCCGTCGGCGTCGGTCATGGTCAAACCAAAACCAAAAGGTGGCGAGTGGTGGTGCGGGGTGCGGGTTGGTGCATTCCGCAATTTTCCATTTTCACCAGTATCTTCGCCAAATATGAATATATTCCCGCCATATTATATATCTTCGCCAAAATAATCTCTTCCCGCCATTTCTCGTGTGCGTACGTGTTCATGACACCACACCAACACCACAAACCATGGACGCCGCCGAGCCGATCATCATCTCGGACCACCAACCATACAAATCGACAGTCTCCTAATACGAGCTCCGCCATCACCACAGCATTATCGATCACCATGGTTCTCCTAGAGCAAATAATACTGTTTGCGCTTTTCGCAGTTGCTACTGGATCTCATCATCATCTATATCCCAATGCGGCTGAAAAAGTAGTACCATCCGCGAGCGCGTCGTCGGAAAGCCGACGACTAGGATGGTATCGTTGTCCGTCCTTTATTTCGGCATCTTCATCATCTTCTCATTTGTCAATTATTGAATTACTGCGGTGTAATGATGTCTTATTCCAACTACGTGGTGGGAGCACAGAGGAAGGTACAGATGGTGCGGCTGTAGTCGAACCAGGTGACACGACAACATCAACTGCAACTATCGCATCCGATATCGACAACATTGACTCTGGAAACTTGAATGCAACCATATCACCAGAAATTATTCCTGCAGACGAATTACAGGAAGAGCTTGCAAGAAATCTAACATTCGCTGCTACGAAGCCTCACGATGGAAGTCTCGAGGACCCCGATGGTATACCCACCCGTTTCCTCCTGATGAAAAAGAACGATCGAACCGAGGCCAAGGCAGCTTTCGAGAGAACACTCGCGTGGAGGAAAGAACTGGAAGTGGACACAATCTTGAGTCGACCGCATCCAAAATATGATGTATGTAAGGCCATTGTACCGCATTACTTCTCTGGCAATGATCCAAACAACAATATTATATTCGTGCAACGGCCTGCCCAGTTAGACTTTGAGCTCATGGAGAAAAACAATGCCACAATCGATGATCTATTGATGCATTACATTTATATCATTGAATATTGTTGGAATATTCTCGAACCTGGTCCACCCGAACGAGTAATGACGAACGTATTGGACATGCGGGGAATATCCTTCAAACTAATTAGGAATCAAGAATATATTGGATTTGGGAAACGATTTATACAAATGATGTCGGAAAATTATCCCGGACGATCGTACAAAACTCTTGTTATTAATGCACCGTCGTGGTTTCATGCATTATACAAGATTTTCAAACCGCTGCTACGTGAATCTACGAGGCAGAAAATTGTGATACTGAAGGCGGAGAGTAAACAGGATACGGCGCTCAAATTCTTTTTGGGAGATTCGTTACCAAAAGATTTGATATCGAGTGATGAAAAGGATGCAACAGATGATGTAAGACCATCAAGTTCAAGGTATTTCCTACCAGTGGAGGACAGAGAAGATTGCGAGCCAGGACCAAATTCATTGCTTGAATTCGACATGCGGCAGCTTGTGAGTATGTTACTTGGATTTTGTACACGAATCTTTTCTTTGCATTCTAACATTGATTTGTTTTGAAGTGTATTGAGCAACTGGAGTTGCAAAATATGACTATGCAGGAAGTTATTGAATGAACGATGTGGTGCAGCGGCACCATTTCATCTCGACGATTACAGTTGCTAGCCTACTTAAGAATTGTAACACTCATACACATTCGTGAACATGATATATTATATCGATCTATGAAATCACAATCTTAGTAACTTCCATAGGTATACGCTACAGGAGGCCAACGAGGTGGATCATATCCTCTTCCACCAAAAGGTGAACATCTAGCCAATCTCCAAGCTGT
>JALLBK010000428.1:0-25688 GCA_036940085.1 Discostella pseudostelligera | reverse complement strand
CTGCTGCTGCTGCTATTGCCCCGATTGCTATCATTCTCCTTCCCTTCCGCTGCCGACAATCTCTTCTTACGCTTCTTTCCTCTCTTTGCCTTCTTGCTGATGAGAATCTTGAGCAACTTAGTCGTTGACCTGTTGCTCTTCCTCGTTTCCTCCATGTGAGCCTGGAATTGTTGCTGAAACATCTGTTGCTGCATGAGCTGGTTTTGGGATTGCTGCTGTATCTGCATCGATAACATGGCCATCATATCTCCCCTGCTGTCTCCACCATACATTTGACCATGATCAAGTGATGTCACCAACTTGTCAATTGATTTTGCAACTGATCCCCGCTCTTGGTTCGTTGCACTTTTTGTTTTTGGTGTTCCTACTCCTCCAGCGGCCGCATTCAAATTCCATGAATCATACCCCCTACCCCTACGACTGTTGGTACGAGCAGACCCAGTGGTTGTTGTAGTGGTACGAC
This sequence comes from Discostella pseudostelligera, assembly GCA_036940085.1. Classification (NCBI taxonomy): domain Eukaryota; phylum Bacillariophyta; class Thalassiosirophyceae; order Thalassiosirales; family Thalassiosiraceae; genus Discostella; species Discostella pseudostelligera. Next base: position 25,225 of record JALLBK010000428.1, on the reverse strand, counting down.
CGTCTGTATGAGGAGTAGATGCAGCAGCACTAGATGCAGCAGAGACTCCGTTTGTACTGGCAGCAGCACCCAATGGAGGCACAGGTGTAGGCAAAGTAGAGGGTACATTGCCACTGGTCCCATCAAAGTCGTCAATATCATCGCCATTATCATCAACATTAATGACGTCCTCGTTTTCACTCCCCGGCCCACCATCAAAAGAATTCTCTGCAGAAGATGCTCCCAAGGTAGAAGCGCCAGATTTGGTGTAGATGTTGCGCTGGATGGTGTTGCAGAGATGGATACGATCAGTACTATTGCCACTTGAACCAGTAGGCTTTTTGAACCCATTGCATAGCTTCTTCCAGTTAGCTTGAAGGCTCTCTACAGTTCGTAGGATTGATTCCCCACTTGCTGCCTTGTAGAGGATTGCAACTTGCTTCCATTCTTCGTCGCCTCGAGGGAGAATCTTTCCTATGATCCGAATGAGTTTATCATTTTTGTAGTTGGGAACCCCGGCTGCACGTCCTCCATGACGGTCAGAGTAATATGGGAAGTCGTCATCACCTGCGACAGCAGATTCCCTGAGGGCTTGTTCGAACTCGGTGTCATCGGCATCCATGGTGTTATGATGATTGTTGCTCTGCTGTTGATGTGAAATGCGATATGGTTAGGTAGGTATGTTGTGGAGCAGCATAGAGAGAGATGAGAGATAGCTTGTGATGACACCGTCGGTGACAGACGAACCCAAATTCGGATCTTTGTACGTAGGAATCAATACATATGGGTGTCACGAAAATCTGGAAATTGATTTCGGAGCGATCTGGAAATAGTTCGGTTGGCCGGCCAACACTTCAAAATTCTGGAAAAAGTCAGCAAAACCCAGATCTGGAAAGGATCTGGAACTCGTCACCTCATGTTTATGGCTTTGAAATGACACACTCAGACACACGTCTTAAAACTTAGGTTTCATAAAACATCACTTAAAAGTTTTGGTTTTTGAATACAGTCACCCAAATTCTGTCAGAATTGCATTACAGTCACTTTATTATTTGGGGCATTACTTTTCATTCACCTGTATGATATCAGATTATTTTAGAATTTTTGATTATGGCAACATGCAGTGGTAGGAGTATTTCTACCTGGGCTCAATGTTGTAGCCTATCGGAGCAGATATCAATATCTCATTTCACACCTGTTTGTGTCTAAATATCACCCTCACATCCATCATGCCCATGACTGATGTCACCACCAGTGTCCATTGCATTCAATTCTTTCTCATTATGAACCCTCTTTTTTGTCATCTACTTTGCACCCTTGCTCTCCTCCATTGCCAACTCAAGTGAACTCTTCCTTCTAGAAGCATCTTTCTTTGGCTGCCCCTTCTTCCTAGGAGCTGCAAAGTCTGGACAATAATGAATACTGTCATCAGGTTTGTACTTCTCCTTCAAGTAACTTAGACCGATACTGCATCGAATTTCTGCCTTCTCTGGGAATTGCTGCCTCCATCGAGAGGTTCAATACCAACTGGGCATACTGTTCACCACATTCAACTCAAACCGTTTCTTCGGATGTTTTGCTACTGCTATAATATGTTTGCAGGGCAATCCATCCACCAGGGGAACCCCACAGGAACAATTTGATTTGATCCATCCATCTGGCCCTGCTTCCTTTGCCACACTCACTGTTCGCCAATGTGCCCCAGCATAATTACCTTTCACGCTGTACTGGTGTTCATCTCCTTTGTCCTCGTAATTATAATCAAAAAGACAATAGTTAGGAACCTCATTAGAAATTTCATCGGCCGCCTTCAATCCATATGGAGTTAGGTTGCTCTCGTGCCTCCATGCCTCCTCTCTCATCCGATCAAAGCGATCTCTTTCCATTTGCATTAGCAAGATTGTTGCATTGACCAAATCAACACTGAAATGCTGGCGCATGGATTTGTTGGCTGCATTCATTGATTCAACGCTCGATGAACTGGATCTTCCCCAGAACACTTAGCATCAAACGATTGATTGCCTCCTCACAATTGGTTAAGATGACATCCACAAAATGTCCACTCAATTCCATCTCCTCTGTCAATGCCGAGATGTACCTTGCATTATCAGCGGGCTCTCCAAATACTTCCTTCCATGCTATTGTTCTCGCCGACTGCATGATGCTTTTCGTAAAGGCATATTCATTGCCATAGAACTTCAGGACTTCTGTCGGAGAGACTGCCGAGTTGGAGTTGACGCCACAGGAGACTGCGCCAAAGTGGCAGACTTATTCCCCCGTCTGCGTGTAGACATGATAATTCTGGATAATGGAGGTGGATGTATGTCAATTGGTGTGGTATGATGGTGGATGGTGGTGATGTGAGACTGGCTTCCATGTTGCAAAGATGTACACTCGTCAATGCCACCAGCAATATTGCAAGTGAGTGAGGGTAGTGGACAACCAGCACCATGACGGCATGTGTTGGGTGATGGTATTTTGATGACATACTTCCATGGGTGCATAAGATTCGCTAGAGAAGAAATGATATAAAATGACCACAAGTTGGAAGATGGGAGAAAGAATAAACTTTGGACGAATATTGTAAAACCAGGTCAAAATGCTGAAACCAAGTACATACAAATGACTGTCTAGGAGAACTACAAACATACAGGATGACTGTCTATTACTACTCACTTTCAAAAATGACTGTTATTGAAAACTGCTAAAAACGAATGCATGCAGAATAAAATCTTATGAAATGACATGACTGTTTAATTCATAAATAAAAGTGCCAGTGACTGCAAACTAAAACCGTCGAAATTTGACACCATATCCTAAAACCATTTTTGAGTTGGTGACTGTTTTTTAAGACTTTTCCCTTTTGGTTTTTGGGGTGTTGGTGCACATTCCATGTTGTTGCATGAACCATGCTGCAAAATATTTGGCGGGAGAGGATGCATTATTTGGCGGGAGAAATAATGATGGCTCTCTCTAAAAAAGCACGAGCTATGGGGTCTCTCATTTATTGGTCCGCGCCACAATTGATGTGGATCTGATCCCCCCACCCTAGCACAGTACCAGAGGCCTCGCCTCGGTGTATGGTATGGTAGTAGAGTAGTGCACGTCTTTCAATGAAATCTACGCTTATTTGACCAATACACAGTGCCGTCGCTATTCATCCAGGCTAGCATTGATAGCAGCCACTACGGCATCATTGATCTCTCGGCTTTTGCTTTCATATCCGCCGCTTGAACAAACAGTTCATCAACCCTTGCTCTCTCTCGATTTGCCCTGGCCAAAGTCTCTTCGTATTTCTTCTTGTCACCGCTACCCTCCAAAGCTCGAGCCTCCTCAAAGCTCCTTGCTGCGACTTCCGACAAGGATTTGGCTTCCAACAAAATCTGTTTCTCAGCCTTTCGGTATTGATTCACGGCATATCCAAGTTGCTGTGCTTCTGGTGTACGATTTTTATTGGAGAGATTGTCGAGATAACCTCCATATCGAACATTCTTGTATCCAGCCCATCCGCTCATAGGCGACTCCTCTACCTGAATATTATCGTTACTGCTTTGCTTCGGAGGGAGTCTGTTTTCCCTTACCGAAGCAAAATTTTTCTCTCTGGTGGTGAAGCTGCTGCCAATAACATTCGTGTTTGGAAGTGAAGCCACCACTCCACCAGATGGTTTGGTCATGTATGAATAAACAGTTCTGGATTGCCCTCTCAGGAATGCGTCTGTCGATGCAACCTTCTTCTTGCTATCTTCAATTACCTTTTCAGATTCGGAACGATATCTCTCAAGCTTCAATTTTAGCTCAGTAATGAGTTGAGATCGCTCGCTAGCACTGTTTTGGAGCCGAGCCAATTCAACCTCCTTCGCTTTGATTTCATCTTGTAGCGTGGCAATTAAGTTTGCGTTCTTCAACTGCTCCGTAGTGAGCTGATCCTTAAGACTTTGTGCCAATCCTGCTGCGGATTCGCTTTCCTTCTCATATTGAGCTTTGAGCCTCACGGCATCCTCCTTTAACGCTTCAAAATCAAATGACAGTTTTGCATTCAACTCTTCCAAAGTTGCGGTAAGTTCCTGCAGTCGAGCAACCTGATAAATAGAAGAATAGTGTTAAAAGAAGATGCAGCACGGAACTCAGAACAATGTAAAACGAAGAACGTCATACCTCCGGAACAAGGACGTTCACATCTTCATTTCTCTCTTTCAAGTCGTATTTCAGCTTTTCAATGAAACCATCCTTCATTTTGAGCTCGTTTTCTAGCTTCGTACGCTCAGCCTCGGCTTTGGTCTTCCATTCTCGCAATTCCTGAAGGCCATTCCTACTACTGTCCCTCTCTTGCATCAGACCTTGTAGTTGAGATTGAAGGTTCGATATTTCCTTGGTCATGGTCTGAATAGATTCTTTGAGTCTGATAACCTCGTTACTCCTCTCTGCCGTGCCCAGTTTGATGCGCTCCAATTCTGCCTCAGCGTTATGCTTTGATTTTGTCAAAGTCTGTATTTCGTTAGTCAACTTCTCTTCCGTGAGTATGCTACAATCGAGACGCGATTGAAGTGTCGCTATCTGCTGATTGCTCTCTGTAATCTGCTTGTTCAGCCCTGCCTCCCGTTCGTTCAGATCTTGGCGAAGTTGCTTAATAAGATTCGAATCATACACTCCCTCGAAGCTCCTCAATACCATATCGATCTTTTCATTTCTAGTTAGCGTGCTGCCCGATTGTTCCGCCTTCTTCAGTTCACGAGTTACACTCTCTGCCTGTTGCTGAAGCTGCCTCTTCTCAGCCAAAGCAGCCTCCATCTCCTTGGAATGCTGCTGCTTGAGATTTTGAAGCTCACTCTCCACAGTTCTTTGCATCTCTTGCTTGTGTTGCGCTAACATTGATTCCATTTCTGCCTTGTGCTGCTCTGCCATAACTTTCTTTGCTTCATCAACCTTAATCCTCCAATCCTGGCCTGAGTTGGCACGAAGTTCCTGTCTAAGTTTGTCCATCTCGCGTTGATGTTGAGAAGACATACTCTGCATTTCTTGCTTGTGCCGAGCATCCAATTTATCCATTGCCACCTTCTGAAATTCAAGGGTATCAGCAACAGATGCCGCCTTTTGATTCTGCTGAAGCTTTTGGATCTCGATTTGATGCGCCTTCGTTAGCTCAGAAGTCTTGACCTCTAACTCATTTCGTAGTTGCTGCATTTCTCGGTTGCGCGTGGCAGTCAACATATTTAACTCGGCTAAGTGGGATTCCTTTAACTTGATGATTTCATTCTGTAAACGCGTTGTCTCCTCACCATCGCGAACACTCTGTTGGTTGAGTATCTTGTCCAGTTCCGCCTTGTGTGCTGCCTCCATCCTGTTTATTTTCTCAGCCTGTGCCGATTCAATCTCGCGTGCAATCTCCTCTTTCATACGCTCGCGTTCGGTCGCTTGGTTCATTTTCAGTTGCTGCATGGCAGCCTCAACCTCTGCCGCGCTCTGTCGTGGAGATCCAACCCCCGGCTGTTGCATGCCACGCATGGCTTCGGCTTGGGCTCTCTCGAAACTTTCCCTTAGCTTGAATATTTCCGCGGCGTGAATTTTAGCAATGTTGACAATCTCCTCCTCGAGAGTTCGGGCGGCCGACTCTTCCATTTCTTCCTTTAGCTTGGCGATTTCGGCGCGATGAGCCTCTTCTAGCTTACGAATGTCAATTAGATTGGTACTGTCTGTCGTGGAAGCTGTTGGGCCTTGGGTGTTCACCCCGATGCCCACCGCAGCTTTCATATCCTGTAAACGTCGCTGTTCTCGTTCCTTCGCGGATGACTTGGCAAACGACTCCTCGGCACCCAGTGTCGTGCGCTCCACAAAGGAGGCAGGACCGATCGGCGAACCTGCTCCTCTGCCGCTTCCACCGGCGGCTACACCACCGAGCCCCATCGCCTTCATACCCTGGAGACGTTCTTGCTCACGAGCCTTGGAGGATGTTTGGGCCGGAGACGATGGACCGAATTTCATCTGATTTCTACCTCCCGGTTGCTGAAACTGCGGCAGCTGCTGCCGTCCCGCTCCTCTCGCTTTGATATTCTGAAGACGCTCTTGTTCACGCTCTCGCTCTCCCGATACTGTTGCTGGACCTCCTGTTCTCATTTGACCATCATCGACAGATCCATCGAACGAAGGAGAAGATGGCGTAGAGTCTTCTGCTTCAACTTCATCTTCGGGTGGAACCCACGATATGAAACTAGGCTCACCCGGCGTACTCGACTTCCTACCAAGGAATTCATCCAACAATATATCCTTGGCAATATAGGGTGAATCCTCGACGACAATACCACCCTTTCCAGGAAAGAGCACACCTCGCCTCTTGGGAGGAGATTGTTGTTGTTGTTGTACATTCGGTGTTTGGCCGCCGCCGCCGCCCAAAGATGAAAGTTCGTCCTTTACCCTGGATGCCTCCGCCAACTTCTTCTCAGAAAAGTTCTTCTTCATGTTTTCCATCATGGCGTTCAAATCCTGACCTGGCATTGGTGGGAACTGATTCATACTGGTCTGTCGGTTTGGAATCTGCTGCTGCATCGGCTGAGGTGGTTGTTGTCGCTGCGGCTTGGGCACATCCTGAATCACATTCCGCTCCGAGCTCGCTCGACGTCGCTCCTCTCGTTCTCGCTCATTGTCAAACTGCCTCTTCTGCTCCTCAGCCGCCTGAGCCCGACGCTGCATCATCTCCTCTTGTCGTTGCTGTTGCATCCTCTGCTCTTCCTCAAACAGTTGCGCCTGCTCTTCTTCCTGCTGTTGCATCATCCGTTGCCATTCTTGTTCTTGCATTTGATCCTGCATAATCTGCATCTGTTCTGCTTCTGCTGGATCCATATCCAATGGAGGACGGCCACCACCAGACACTCCTCCTCCACCACCCGGCGACCATGATTGCTGCCTACTACCACTACCACGAAATCGTCCAAACTTATTCGAACCATCTTCATCCACCATCTCCATCTTCTTTTTATATACCATATCCTTGATGAATTTGTTATTAATCGTGCCACCCCCCTCCCTACTACCACCATTCATCATCTGCCTTTGTTGTTGCTGCTGCATTTGCTGTTCCACCTCCCACAATCGTTCCTCCTCCATCATCTTCATCCTCATCCGTCGCTGTGCCTCCCACTGCTCCATTCGTCGATCATACTTCTCACGTGATCGTTCATCAGATAATACCATGTACGCGCGTGCTATCTCATTAAATTCCTTGGAACGTCGTCCTCCATTGCCATCCATGCGTGCATCGTAGAGTTTGGAGAGATTAAGGTAGGACTGTTTAATTTGAGAACGGGAGGCGGTGGGTGGCACCTGAAGAATATCGTAAAAGGTTGGCTGCTGTTGCATTTGCTGCTGCTGTTGAAATGCTCCATCCTCCTCCCCTTCTGGACCATACATCATTGCCCCCTCCTCCTCCTCCATTCCACCTGGTCCCATTGGCATAAAATCTCCTACCGGTGGAAAGGTGGGAGTAGGCGGTTCCCATAGACTATCGCCAGTGTCATGATTGAAGTAGTAGGGACGTCCGTAGTTAGTATCGAGATAGGCGGCCCATGGTCCCTCGGATGCTAGTGGTCGTAAGAGGGCGTTGGGATTATTTCGTCCTCCTACACCTCTGTTGTCGTTGTTGTTGGGTGACCACGGTTCGGAAGAGGATGCGTAGGCAGCATTCCCTGATATCATGAACAGGGATGTTTGTACTTTGGTAGAACTCATCTTGGCATTGGTGGGCGAGTGTGGGAATGAAGACGGAGACACAGCAATAACGGCATGTGGATGATTTGGCATGGTGGTAGGACGACCTGGACATTGTCTTTGATGTTGATGGCTCCATGCGGCGGTTGGATAGGGGAGGAGCATCATCATCAGCGACAGGGCGGCAGATGCAAAGAGAAGACCACCCGCGCGGCTACGAAGGCGGGAGCTACTGCGAGTGGCGGTCCCCTCCTCATCATCATGGTTGGTAGGGTGCCAACGAGGTGGTCGTCGGCCGGTGCTCATGCTCATGGTGTTGATGTGGATAGGTAGTACTGCTACTACGTCGACGTCGTGATGTCCGTCATGGTGACGTGCGCCGAGGGGCCGAGCAGGGTGATGTTTGATGTTGATGGGGATGATGGGTGCACCCAACGACATACAGACCAAAGATCTTGTTGACGCGCCAAAGATATCGGACACATATCCTCCAGTGTGGATACAATTCTCACGTCGAACTATCCTTTTACACGTGGCAGTTCTTTGGCGGGAAAGCAGAACTCGTACTCAATCATGCAGCTTCCACGTGTGGCAACCCCAAAGGTAACAACGATGTTCAAAAGATGATATATTATCTAGTAGGAAGAAGTAATGATTGTCTCTTTCAATCGACGCCCACGAAGTGATATTGTTTTAGCTTGATAAATTTGCGGTTGTAGGTGATTCACATCCGTAGCGCAATCTCCAAACTACGAAATCCCAAAAGGCATTTCTTCTTCATCTCATCGTCGGTTCTTTCCACACCATCCAATGTTGTTTGCTCAGTGTTTACTACTTCAATCATGCATTCTCCAAGATCCATTTCAAGCCATTTGTGAAGTGCATCGGATTGTTCCATTAATTGACGATTGCGCTCGTCATTGCCCTCAAGATCTTCAGTCCATCGTACCTTACTGCAAGTAGCATGTTGTGTATACTCTGCTCGATGTTCTGCATTAGACACTATCCGTCGTCCCAAACGTTCTTTGATGGCTCGTTCCAATGCTCTCTTTTGGAGTTGATGTTGTTGTTGCGATTGGAATAATGATTGTGCTTCGGTAGCTCCGAATAAGACTCCTCTCGTTTCTCCATTAATTTGAGTTGGGTTTGTCATTTCCTCCTTGTTCATCGTAGAGTCACTCCCATCGAGCGGTACTTTTCCAGAGACATGGCGAGTTTGTTCCCACAAATGAATCTGTCCAATATCTTTCAATGCACCACAGATAACTGCATGATGGTGAGGATGCAAGGCAGCATGCTCATCGACCGGAATTTCCCCATCGTCATTGCCATTCATTACATCATCATCCACCGACATGCTGCATTGCATATCAGATTCATATGGGAATGGAGGATGGATGGATGACTCAATAAGTTGTTTTCGCTCATTCAATGTAAGTTCGTTCAAGATATCATCGCGGTGGTATAATTCGGTACCGATGGAGGAGGGAGGTCGACCCCTTTTGCAATATGTCTGGTTGCTGATGATGTCGTCTTCATCGTTGTCATTATGAACCTCGTTCTCCTCCACCTCATCATGCCCATTACAACCATTATTGGTGGCCGCCGATGCTTCCACCGAGCGACCACGTTTTCTGGAAGTCTTGTACACTCTACTCCCATTTACAACTTCATTTGCATTACTTTCCACGCCATTGCCATCAACCCCTTCCCTCCTATCGACTAAACCCTCCTCCCCATCGACTTCATTGGGATGTAACAGCACAACTTCACCATCTTCATCCTCCTCCTCCTTGTTGCCCATGGCAGTCATTGCCATGACATTGGTGGTGGTCGAGGCGGAGGCAGTGATGATACCATGACCCCCTGTTTTTGAATAATCAATCCGTTCTCGATTCCGTAGTACAGCTTCTTCAATTGCATCCCAGCCATAATGCCAATAGGTCATTCCATTCGCAACCATGGTATCAATTTGTTGGATGACCTTGCGTGCCGACGATGACGAAGACGACTTTGACATTGACTTCACCGCAGACTTCGCCGCATCACCTCCACCAGGGTGTTGTTTTTGCATTCGTACACCATCAGTGTTATCATCATCAGAATCTATTGCAGGGAGATATTGCGAAGGAAGACCAGAAGTATTGAAATCATTGGGATATCGTCGTAGTGCATGCAAGGCTGTGTAGGGCGATACAAAATCACTTCTTGCTTGTGATGATTGGCAATGAGTGACATCCGCATCAGCAGCGACATTGTTTCCATCTGTTGGTGTTGACGATGAAGCAGTAGCAGAGGATGGTTCGAGATAATTTCCCCTCTGAACAATGGATAATGTTAATTCTGCCAACTCGGTATATTCTTGACGTTGGAGGACCTGTGCCCATTTCATGCCCAAACGAGATGTGAGGGTGTAGCAATATTGGATATCCTCTTCTGAGAGTGTGAGTAGGTCTGGCAACTCGTCATTATCTCGACACAATAGCTCTTCTACAGAAATTGCATTGTTTGACAATTGTTCATGGGTAATGGAATGTTGCATATATTGCCGAAGACGTTGGGATAGAAGACGATGCAGAGCGGTGAGGGTGGCATGTTGCAGTACGGAGCTAACGTGAGAATGGAATGTTTGCGATGCAAAGTCGTGAGCTTGGGTGAGTAGTAGTTGAGAAGACGAATTTGTGGTGGTCGGAATACTTTTCATTGTAGGAGAAGAGCTTGGATGTTGGACGGCAACAGAAGATGATGGATGCTGTTGAATAATTGCTATGGCTATGGAGCAGGGACAGCTCGTCATGGTCTGCATCTGCAAGTATCTCTACTGCATCCCGACGCCAGGCAGACGAAAGATCTACCTGACGCCGGACAGACTGGATCTTTGGTGCTGCACGTCTTGCCGTCGCCCTTCGCCTCCGCCAACGATGCATGTTGTGTCAGATGCCGAAACCATCACCATCAACCTACCATTACCATGGCGAGAAGCGGAAGTGCTCGTCTCCCTACCACTAGATACCATTACCATCAGGATGCACCAACATCTACGCCACCTGCCGTTACGACAACTATCACCGATAAAATTAGAATGGCCCATTCCAATGCCTCGTAGAATTTGTCGATTCTTCCTCCTGTGGCTGCTGGGTACGCTTGTGGTGAGACGACGAGCAGTTGAAGTCGAAGCGTCGTCGTCGTCGTCGTCGTCGTCGTTCCGATTCCCATCGCTTCGGCAACAACATCAGCATTTCACCGCGGCGTCGGCGAGACGAAGACAGCATCTACCCTGGGGTCATAGAAAAGCAAATGATGCACATGCAATAATTTCTTCCATCGATGGATGGAGAAAACCGTTCAAGCGAATACCAACAGCATCATCATTGCGCTACAACATTCGCGGTGGTTCTCAATCATCACTAATTATTGTTGACGACGATGACTCTACTACTACGAAATCTCATGACGACAACAACATCTCAAACAATGTTGACAATATTAGCACTAAGACTACTACCACTACCACCACTGATGACGACGATGATCAATTCGAAGAACCAATCTGCCAAACCGACCCCCAAGGTTCACGCTTCTGTCTCTTCCCCATCGCTCATCCTGACCTATGGACCATGTACAAATCCCACGTAGCCTCCTTCTGGACTGCCGATGAAATTGATCTCTCCTCCGACCTGGATGATTGGCATAACAAGTTAACAGTCGATGAACGACATTTCATTAGTATGGTACTAGCCTTCTTTGCCGGTGCCGATGGGATTGTTATGGAGAATTTGGCTGAACGATTTTGTAGAGAGGTGACACTGCCAGAGGCACGGTGCTTTTATGGATTTCAATTGGCTATGGAGAGTATCCATCAGGAGACTTACAGTTTGTTGATTGATACGTATATTGCGGACCCAATTGAACGTGGACGATTGTTTAGTGCGCATGCCACAATACCCAGTGTGGAAAGGAAAGCGGCATGGGCACAAAAATATATTGGTAGTACTGCCACATTTGCGGAGCGTTTGGTGGCATTTGCGACCGTGGAGGGAATTTTCTTCTCGGGATCCTTCTGTGCTATTTTTTGGTTAAAGAAACGTGGACTGATGCCTGGACTTACCTTTTCGAATGAACTGATTAGTCGAGACGAAGGATTGCATTGCTCGTTTGCGTGTCAACTGTATTCAAAGTTGGAACGGAAATTGAGTCAAGAGGAGATTAATGCAATTATTGGAGAGGCCGTCGACGTGGAGAAGAGTTTTATTTGTGACGCATTACCGGTGAGCTTGATTGGGATGAATTCCAGTCTCATGGGGCAATATGTGGAATTTGTTGCCGATCGGATGCTTACGGATTTGGGATATGAGCCGCTGTATCAGAGTAAGAATCCATTCGATTGGATGGATTTGATTAGTTTGGAGGGGAAGACGAATTTCTTCGAGAAGCGAGTGGGTGAGTATCAAAAGAGTGGGGTTATGGCGAACTTGGAAGGCAATGGCGGTGACAATATCGATTTTGGGGCAGATTTCTAGATTTACGATTTATTTGCGTCGTTTTGAACAAATGATGTATTACTTTATTTAGCATATAAATAAGAATTGCGAACCTTGTGGAATCACGCCATCGTGTGCAAGAACGTCTTCACAACGAGGGGTGTGTGTTGAATGTGTAGAATGTAGCCACTTTCAAATACCAACCGATCAAATCGTCCAGGATGCAGATCTCGTCAGAGGTTGAGTAGACTGCATTTGACCCATTTTGTACGGAGCGCTTTCCCGTCGGAGTGGATTTGCGTCGTGAACTGTACGAAGTGTGTCGCGCGATAAGAGATAGGTGGCACTCGGTCGTTTGTCTGGATCCGGGTGCATCATTTCTTTTATCATGGCATTTAGACTCGGCATTGTCCCTGGAAGCAAGGGCAATTTGCCGTTTCGAAGGTCCTGCCAGTCCTGACCACAGCTGGGAAGGGGTTGACGTGAACATACCTCGTACATTGTTGCACCAAGTGAAAATATATCGCACTGTCGTTGACAAATCAATTCGCATGTACAAATATGTGAGTTAAGTAGCACTCCAACGACACGATGTGATGAAACCAAGATGAAATGATGCTCATTCGCGTACCTTGGTAAGATCCTTGGGACTATTATCCAGCAGATCTTTGGACATGTACCGCGAATCTCCCTCTTCGATATCCGTCACGGAAGTAATCCCCCCATTCGCTGTGAAGGCATTGGCCAAGCCAAAGTCCCCGAGCTTGAACAAGTTGTTCTTCACAAATATGTTCTCCGGCTATGAACAACAGGCAAAAATGTTAATCTCCGGTGAACAAATCGAATCTCGCTTACAAGTTGAGGTTGGCTCACCTTGATATCTAAATGAACCATGCCCTGCTGATGAACCAACTCCAGGGCAAGCAATACCTCCCGAAGAATTTTGAGCTGACGAAAGAAATTGATTCTTTGTCCTCCATCAGCAGTAACGACATCACCACCACCCGTCGTCGTCGATTGTGACAAACCATCATCACAAGTTGCCACCATACCCGACATTTCATCACGAAGTGTGGCAGTACACAATTCCGTCTGAATATAAAGCGTTCCATCATCCTCAAGCCATGCCTGTTGATACCTTACTATATGAAACGTACGGAAATCATCCTGTTGACAAAGTGCCGCCAGGGCGAATACCTCACGTAGTACCCGTCGAAGTGCACCCTCATTCCAATGGCGACTTCCTTCCAAACGCTCAAGATTGTAACAATCATCATCGGCGACATTATTGCTGTTGCTGTCCAATCCAATGCCACCAAGTCTACTAAATGTTTTCTTACGTCGTTGAGGCGAGGGTGGCAAATCCTTCCGAGACGATGAAGTGATTGAAGTGGAATATTTCCCATAGAGATATTGTTCATTATTCCCGCCCATGTTCCCCACTCCTTCGTTTCCACACACAGGAAGTAGAATGTCATTGCCCTTCTTATTCAATGTCGACACCCGCCCCGTGGGTGAAATGGATTTCACCGCATACATACATCCATCGAGTCGAGATAAACATGCATAGACGGAACCAAAACTCCCGGCGCCGAGGAATTGCACCTCTTGGAAGTCATCGAGATATCGCCCTCGCTTTACCGGCATTCGAGTAGTGTTGTTGTGGTCGTTGTGGTTTGCGGTCCTTCCATTTTCCCATGCATCCGAATCCATCGATTGTGGAGGCGGCTTACCCCTTTCATCATTTCCAACGGTCATCGTCATTGGTTGCACCATTACATCCGTGGGACTTATCTTGCTATGCATCCGCTTCTCTCTGTCGTCTCGACTGCCGACGTTGACATTGACAACATTGAATAATGGCAAGGCTGATGTAATATCCGGCACTACTTCGGCACTGGAAGAACGCGGCAAGATGAGAGAGTTGCTAGTATGAAATCGAGCTTTCTTTGCCTGTGGAGGTGGTGCCATGCTTGCAAAGGTGGTGTCCGAGGGCAATGTTGGTAGACCACCAGCACCGCCGTTATTGTTATTGCTGACGCTGGTGTTGATATTGGTCAAACCTCCGTAAAAACTAGAATGATACGATCGCTTCCTACTACTCTCTCTTGTTACCGATTTAATCGAACTTGGAGGAGGTGGACGAAGGTACTGTTCTGGCACTGGTGAGAAGGGATTGACACGAACTTGCCCCGACCAGTATGGAGATTGATGATAGTGTTGGTTGCTAGTTGGGTGGGGAGCCGATTGTGGAGGATTTGGATGATGCTCTCCGCGTGTTCCTTTGTCATTATCATCGCCGTAGAGAATAATGGGTGTCAAGGTGGTAAAATCATGAAAGTAACTAGCGTCGGTAATTGCACGGAGAGTGCGTGGTGGAAGGAGTGGGGAGATCGGACCGTTATTGTTTGATGTTGGAGAGAGGGTTGGCTTACTACTACTTGTGATGGACGACGACGATGATGATCTTCTTGGACTTTTGCGTAGTTGTCCTCTCTTTTCATCAATTGCTGCACCATTGTGGTTGTTGGCATTCATTGGAGTGGAACGGAGGTTACGTTGCGTTGATGGTGGAGATAATGGTGGCCGTGATGGCGTCATGGGATCCTTCCTCGGCGAAAGTTTCGGCTTGGTAATTGGCTTAGTAATCGATGTTCTGGGACTTTTGCGTAGTCGACTGCTACTCTTCTCCTCAGTGATTACGGGCAGAGAGTGCTCGCATGGGATGAGAGTTTGGATGATGCTGCTGTTTCGGCGGGTGATTCTTGGTTCTAATAGTAGTGATGTGCATTGACCAATGGAGGAAGAGGAGGGACTTGTTTCGGAGGTATCTGGGGTTGTTGTTGACTTGTCATCCCCCCCCTTTGTCGTTGAATTATTGTTGTTATTGTTGCTCAATGATTTTGATGATTTGGCATTATTTTCCACATTCTCATGCCGAGGCTGTCCCCGCAATTTTCGAAGGGATCGACCACCGCTGGGCGTAGTAGATGGGCTATCAACACATAAATGATGCAGTTGTTTCACTACTGGCGACGACGACAACGACTTCGTTCCGGTATGCGCCATCGGTTTGGAGTCGACCTTCTCCCCTAGCCTGCTACGTTGTTGGCGTGAGGGAGTGCCCATTATTGCCTGAATTATTATGAACTAATGAAGGAAGGACGGGGAGAAAAAGTGATACCGGTGCAGGTGGGGGAGGGGGAAATCATGATGTGAGCATCTGACTTTGACCGGTTGGAATAAATAATATTAGGGCCAGCGAGACTCTCTTACCCTCTTTCGTCACCTGACTTTGAATTCCACCACCGACGAGAGTTGTTGTTGACGACGACGTGCACGAACTGTCAGTGGCTTGTTGCCACAAGAGAAGATGATCAGATGATGATAGTGATAGGCCGATCACGACGAGCGTCGACGTCGACGGGCGAGGCAACGCAGTCTTCACAGCACCAGCGACACCGACAAAGAATGCCAGCGAATGAGAATTGGGATTGGGTGAGGGTTGGGTAAAAGTAAAAGGCTTCCAATGCCAATTGGGGGAAGTGGCGAACTAAATAAAGTGGAAGTGCATGCACCAATTATTATCCACAGCCTGATCGATTCTTATCTCTGATGGAGAAGGACAGCAAAAGAAGACGACGATGATCGGCATCGGCACGGCATTGTTTTTTGTTGTGCGTGGCGTGGTCGCCGATGGAAGCGAGCGCTCCCGCCAAAGGGACTTGACTCGACTCCTCGAATGAAGAAAAATCGAGTCGTTCGTTTTGGCGCGCTCTTCCATCAAATTTTGGCGCGCTCTCAGAATTATGTTTTGGCGGGAAGAAGTAAGTGGCCAAATTTTGGCGGGAAGTCTTCTCCCCACCAATGACGACCGACGGCACGATGACCGATGACTAAGTAATTGAACAACACCATGAACTTGGCACATGCCGCAATACTCATCCCAGCACTAATATATCATCCTACAACTTCTACGATGGTCCATCCCCTAGTACAAGATCTCCCGTCCTCCCGTCGAATCTCCTTCACTTCCATCGAGAACAAAATCAATGACCAATGCTGCTGCCGGAGCCGCCACAGAAATGATGCACCATCCACATGCACCATGTCCCATGTCCGCGATGAAATCTTCCACCTTGGCGCCATCGTGGGTAGACTGTGCCCTCTCTTTCTTAATGAACGGCGTCATCATTCCCAACGCGTTAATTCAGTCGATTGTGCAGTCGATGAGGAGCAGCGGTCGTCCCAACGACCATTTTGGGAGGAGCATCCATCATCCTCCTCCGACAATGCAAAGACGGTGGTGGCGGCACATCATCAACTTGGACAAGTATTCCTCCAACTATTCGTCGTAAGCCGTGTTTGTGGTATTGATTTATGTACGAGTATTCTAAAGAAGGTGGAGTTGAATGGACGCAAGTATCCGGTGGAGTTATGTAAGGTATGGGTAGTGTGCTGTAGTGTGCATATCTCCTTACAGCTGCTAGATGTCTTTGGCACTTGGCACTGCTTGCTGATCACAACCTGTTTTATTTGTTCACTCCAGGGAAAGAGTGGGAAGTATACCAACTATTCGGAACATACTGGCATCACTACCACGGAAGGTCAATCCACCATTGACTCACCGATCAAAACTAGTAGTCACCGCGCCAACAACATCAACGAAGACAGTACTACCATCGAGGGGATGACCTCACTCATACGGAATTTCGCCAATGAACGACAATGGTATCGATATCACACTCCACGCAACATTGCATTGGCACTACTGGGAGAGGTGGGTGAATTGGCGGAATTATTCCAATGGAGTGGTGATGAGGGATTGGTGCACGACGTATTGTCTGAGGAAACGTTGGATAAGGCCGGGCAGGAGATTGCCGATGTATCCATTTACTTACTGCGATTGTGTGATGTTTGTCATGTCCATTTGGGGGAAGTGATGATGGAACTGTTGGATGTCCGAGCAAGTGCACATGATTGATGGATGAGTTGACTATTCTGTGGTACGGTATTTGATGATCTGACTTGCAGTCTTTAGCTTAATTAAAACATCGCTACCATCACAGGTAATTCATGCATGACACATAAAAACGAAAATTCTTCTTTCCCCATTAATATGAATTCCACGTTATTAACTTTGGGCCATCTTCTCCATTTCCAAAAGTAGCTTTAGCCCACACAGTAGTATCATCACATCCTTCTTGCTCTTTGCCAACATCATGATCGGTCCAGGTGATAAATCCGTCTCAATCGAGAAGTATCGTTTCCTCTCATCATCATCCAACCCGCTCATTCCCACGGGTGGAGTACGTGACATTTTGGTAATGCTCTCCAACGTCGTGGAGAAGTTACTTGGTACACCCACGTTGCTTACGCCCGGGAGGAGTTTCCGCGTAAGCTCTAACGACGAGGTAAATATGCAGCCGGGATCTTTAATTGTCAATCTCAATACTTTCTCCTCGGTAGTTCCTCGTCCCTTTGATGATGAATTCACACGATGGACGGGCACTCCATCCATCAAGTAATATTTGAACTTCCGTGCGAAGATGTCAAGTTCGAGCATATCATCGGGGGAGGCATTGCGTTGGGCTATCATTTCAAGCTTCGTTCTCATACCACAACTCGATGCGAACGATCCGTTATCAGGAAGGAATTCTACCCAATCGCTGTCAGAGTACCGTTGGAGAATGTCGGGTACGACAGGATGTGAATGCATCGAGTAGGGTAGTTCAAGACTTTGGAGGGCTCCGTAGAAATCGACGGATTGATCTGGTGGAGACACAGTACCTGTGCCAAAACGAATTGTGTCAGAGCCAGATATTCCTCGCAAACTGCGACAAATGAACAACATCAATCTCACCAGTAAGGATATCAAATGCGGTAATTTGTTCCGACGTTCGATGTTCCGTCGATGGCACATACGCGCCCTGGTTCTGCACATCATTTACTTTCACAGATAAGAAAAAGTCGGTGGCCAATTGAAACCTTCCGTCTTGCACTCCGATCACAGCGGCATCTCTCACCAAGACATGGGCACGTTCATCTTTCCGTACAGTGAACTTGACGGCATTTCCTCCAATCAAATTAATCACCAGTTCCTTCTTGTGAATGATAATCATCTTGACATCATCCACTAGATAGGAAGCGGACTGCTCATCGGCACACTCGGTGAATTCGTCCTTACTTCCTAATATGCAGAGAAAGCACGGCGCGCTCCACGAACCATCGGCCTTGCGCATCAAAGCAAAGCCACTACCCACTGCACCCCTATCCTTATTGCAAGTCTTCGATGTTGACAGACGACGCAGAAAGATCAACCCCATGGACTGCTCCACCAAAGAGCATAGGATGCGATTGCTCAAAAAATCAGCTTTCTCTTGCTTGCTACAATCCTTCGAGGTTGGCTCCGCAGCATTAGTAATACCCAACGGCGAATCCATGCACTTCATCAACGGTGAAGATTGCACTCCATATCCCAGTGATAAATTATCCATAATGTAATTCAAAAAGTTGGAAAAGGATCCGTTGTTGCTCATGGCCGTTTCAACATTCGGAGGAGGCAAAAAGGATTGCAACTTGTTCACCACCGAACCGCTCATCAAGTTGTTATTGTTGTCGATATTCGTAGTTGTACGTATCGATGGCACCTTGAGGTCAAACTCATATTCACGACATTTAATAGATAGACATTGCAAGAAGTCGGTACTCCATTCAAATTCGTTCGTGATGCAAATGTTATTGGTTGGATACGACGGAGATTCAATCATCGTTGCTCTGTATTTGGGCGAGCCCCCACGGCTACCACCACCACGATTCCTCCATCGTCGAAATACTATACCAATTGGCCTGGCATTGGTTGTCTTGCTCAGGAAGATATCATGCAATTCTCTGTAGGAGGTGCGCATGCCCACCGATTCAAGACGTTTGATTAGTTTCTCGGCAAGGAAGCAATTCTGTTTCTCGGTCATGTTCGACAGTGCCACGGCAAACTGAAGAGAAGAAGATGATAGCCGTAGTATGCAAAGAGGAAACATTTGCATGTTCAGTTTTCGACTTGATGAACAAAATCAAATGGAGTAAGACAACCACAACTCACGCTAACAATATCACCCCTCCTGACACCCATCTTCTCAGCCTTACTTCCCCGTTGGACCCATTTGACATGTGCCTGAAAGTCAAGTCCACTCTGTTCAAACTTCATACCCAATAATCCCACCTCCTTTCCATCCAATGTATTACGAACTTCATTTGGAAAAACAACCATGCATACTACTCGACGAAAGGAGATGAGTTCTTGGCGTACTACCATGGGAGCAGAAGTAGTAGCAGTGGCAGCTAGTGGGTGTTGGAGGGCGGTATCACCACCGGTGACGAGGTGGTTATCATTGTATTGATTATTGCCAAAAAAGCCAGAAAAGAGCAAGCGAGGTGAATCCATAATGGCACTGAATGCCGCCGTTATCGGAGATTGATCCGGTTGTTGTTGTTGTTGCTGCTGTTGTTGGTAGTGGCTGTAATCATTCCCACCATCCTTGTTGATATTGCTGGTGTAGATGCTACTACTATTTCCGGGAGACAATGTTGCAGTATTCGTCGTCGCCGTCTTCTTCTGCTCCTCATCCAACAAATACTGTCGATACCGTCCCATGCTCTCGACATCATCTCGTCCCTCCTTCTTTCCCTGCAGCTGTTGCACTCCTCCTCCTCCTCCTCCTGCTGCTGCAGTGGCAGCGGCTGCTCCAACCAAAGTAGTGTTGCCAGTACTATCATTGCAAGCCACACCTGCCAAATCACCCACGCTATTGCAGCTCGTGGGCAAATAACAATCGAATGGACTGGACTTTTTCATTCCTCCATCTCTGCCACCAACGCAGAACCCATCGTCGTTGTTGCGGCGGTTGCAATTGTTGTTAGTATGGTAGTAGTACGAAACTTCCGTAAGTGCACTGGCCGTCTCCAAAGTGTGTGCATCATCATTGAGCATTAATAATGCTGTGCTATTGTAGGTTCGTGCATCGTCGTCGTTGACTCTAGTGGATAGGACTGCTGCTGCTGTATTGGTTGTGGTAGCCGTATTCTTTTTGGTGGTAGCCGCTGGAGAGGATGCAGTCGTCTTATTGACGAAGAGGCTGCCAATGTTGTTACTGGTCGGTGGCCTTTTGGTATGCATTGGTTTGTTATTCGAAGCAGCAGCATGTGCCGCAGGGTTTTCACCACCAGCAGCACCAACAGGATGATGCCGCAGTGTCCCCAGACCCACCAGCGGAGTACTACTCCGATTACTACGATGATACACGTGCAACTCCTTATCGGTCAAGGAATGATCATCCTCATGCAAAGGATACTTTCGTCCCGACTTGGGGTCCACTACCAGCATACGCTTTGATCGGGCCGGTGGAGGTAGAGGTGGTTCAGTGAGTATGGTCGGTGCGGTGGCTGCTGCAATAATATTGGCATTGGTAGATTCTCCCACGTTATCGTAATTTGCTGTAGTGATCGGGCCACCACTCGTTCTTGGGCTTAATAATACCTTAGTCTTCTCGTGAGTATATGTGCTCACTTCAGGTGAGAGGGGACGCTCTCCTCCTCCCAGGTTGTTGGTAGCTCTGCGCACTGTTGCCGCTGCGGAGGTGGTTCCTCCCTCGGACCGGGGTGACAAGGCATCACCGCCGCCGGTAGGCGATCGATGAGATCGGGGAGAGGAGACCATGTCTCGTGGCGAGGGGGCCAATTTCTTGATCATCATTGTATTTGATATTATTTGGTTGGGTTGTAGGCACTGTCGTCGTCGTCGTCGTCGTCTTTCCAATTCTACCACGGTAGTATCTACTCCTCTCTCACGCCAATAATAATTTGGTCATTGCATGCAATAATAATAATTGATGTCTCTTGTTCCTACTACCCCTTCTGCTCCTTTCTGTTTGGCGTCATGGTTCATCTCTCTTTGCTCTTCGAACTTTGATGAACCCATCATCTTCTCTCTCTAGAGAGAGAGAGATAGAGAGGTAATTCCTTCTTCTCTTGTGTTGCGCGCGTTGGGACGAATTTGAATTCTGGACACAAGAAATATTATGGCGCGGCAACGATGATGTGATATTGATTCCTCCACATCATGGAATAAGGAGTAGGATTTTGAATGGAGTACGATAGGTGGTGTAGGCGGACTGCGGGAACAGGTTCAAAATTGCAACGGCCTTCTTCTCTTTGCTTTGCTTGAACCGGATGTATGTTTCCGTCTGTCCTTCAACTTCAACATATCAGTCTGTCCGTCACCCGTCACTACATCACCGCACAACATTTTCATCGATGGCCGCCGCCGCCGCCGATGGTGATGGCCGATACGAAACGATCCATACGATGGCGACGGCCTTTTCTCTTTGACCATGATGCTCGACGATAGTATCGCTGCAGCTTCTATAGCATTGGCTACATTATTCACCACGACACTGGCCTCTCATTATAATTATCATTATCATCATCATCATCATCATCATCATCATGTGCCAAATCAACCCACCATCGATACTTCGAGCGGCTTTCAATTTGAATGCCACCACCACCGGCGGCGATGTTTGGGCAGGAGGTCGGCTGGTACTACTATTACGCCATCCCACCACCGACAGATACACCACTGTCCACGACGACGACGACGACACTCCTTGTCAAATCATGATAACATTGTCTTATTTAATCAGAGCGTAGATGATGCAGAGGGTACCACTACTCCCTACACAAAGAAGGTCTCGATACCAAATCAATTAAACGAACCATCTCCTCTCTCGGGTATGCCCATTGGACCATCGTTTACTACTACCACATCTAAGTCACAATCGTCATATTCAAATCCAGTCATTATACGATACATGTACGAAGGAGGTCATTTGAGCCAAGGCCGACTGTGTTCCCTCGATCCTTCTCCTTCCACTGATTGTTCTACCACATCCCAAACACCAATTTCAGCAGCCACAGCAGATGATGATGATGTGGCAGGCATGATGTCTTCTGCAGCTACCGTGACCATTCCACAAATAATACAAACATTACGCAATGATGGTGTCGATTTCAATTTGTTCTACCCATGTGCATATGAATCAGAGTGTAGTACGGGGGGATGGCTGCCGTTGGAATCGGCACCACGATATAGGAATCCTTGGAAAGATAGTGACGATGGCGGCACAGATGGCAGTGGTGCAGATGTTCCAGTCAAAGAAGATGAAGCGACACTTACATTTACAATTCCACCATCATCATCTGATAGTAATGATCCATCATCATCTGTTCCTGCTTCACGAAGGATTGATATTAAATTATTCCGTCGACCAAAGATGCCGTCACGGGGTGTACTACCCTCCAACTTTGATTGGAAGGATACGATAGAGATTAGTAATGCTGCTCCAGATGAGAATGAATTAACACCTACAGAATACTCTAACGATGCACTTCATGCAATATCAGCATCAGTTCCATGCGGCAAACTGTCGAATGATGGCTACTTTGGAATCGGTGTGAGTACTTCCATATCAAATCTTTGCATGTTCTGCGTGAGATGTTCATTTCACATCATATTTCGATCGGGAAAATAAATACACAGATACTACATCCCAAAGCCTGCGAAAATGTAGGCACGCTCTGGCGCTCTGCCTACCAACTTGGTGCATCCATCTTGTACACCATCGGAGGACGGTACAAGTCTAGTAGTACTGACACTTTGAATGTCCCAGCACGCATACCATTGATTGAATTAGACGATTGGACATCCTTCGTAGAGTGGGCATCACCCAAGTCGGCGGTATGGGTGGTAATTGAAATGGGTGGTACGCCACTTTCAGAATTTGTTCATCCGCGGAATGCTATTTATATATTGGGAAGTGAGGATCATGGCGTGCCGAAGAGTGTGGTGCGTGGATGTAGAGAGGTGGTATCATTAGAATGTGAATTGTATGGCAGTTATAATGTGGCTGTGGCGGGGAGTATTGTGATGTATGATCGGATGATGAAAATGAGAAAGGCTAATGAACAACCGAATAGGAAGAAAAGCGAAGAGGAGAAGTAATAGATGCTGATGATATGTTGAGCAGCGCAGCTCCTTACTTGAAGGTGGCTTGTCTGACACATCCTTCTGACAGATGCCGGCTACATAGAGTACATTCACGTGTTGTGTCCTATTTATCACCCTATTGAGCTAATGACACGCGATTATGTTGAACCAACTCAAATCATGTACTAGCATTCAACTTCCTTTTTACTCTCCTGCCTGCTACGGGTCCATGTCGAATGTCAAACAGTGCTGGGAAACTTGATACAAAATCAAACATCACCGAGTATCCGAGTTTGTTTCTTCCAATCCACGCAATCGCAAAAGGCATGTGATTCTCCGGCATTCGAGCAAATACTTGAATATCTTTCTTTCCACCACTGAAATGATATTTCAGAATCTTTTGCCGGGCAACTTCAGCTTTGTCCTCAATCGATTTATTCATTCGCAAAAGAAGTATAATTGTGTGAGGACACCACAGCAGCATCGACCCTCGAAGTGTGTGGAAGGAATGGTTAGAGGAGTAAGTCGCCTCAATACTTGATTTGTCGCAGATTGCACGAGAAAGAGNGTGTGTGGAAGGAATGGTTAGAGGAGTAAGTCGCCTCAATACTTGATTTGTCGCAGATTGCACGAGAAAGAGCATTCCATCCATCCACTGTGAGTCTACTGAGCCGATGGCTACCGCCGAGATAAAGCTCTTCCAGTGCGGGTTTATGTTCCCCCAGTAACTCAATGATTGCCACCAGTCCAGCGGAGGAAATGGCTCGATTTCTTACCATATGAAGTCTTTTCAGGGAAGCATTCGCTGTCAAAGCCCACACTATCGCAGCTGCGCTATAATCGTTCAACGTGCACTTAAATAGAATGAGTTCCTCGAGTGCTGAGTTCCTCAATCGGGCTGCAAATTCTTTCCATCCTTCGACTGTTATGGATGTAATGCAATTGAGATCCAAACGCTTCAACGTTTTGTTGATAGCCAGAGAAGAACCCAAGAAAGCAACCACTTCATCACCAATTTCAGTCTCTTCAAGACGAAGACATTGCAGTTTCAGTATTGAACGCGTACTTTTGAATAATGCAGTCAGGAAAAGCTCCCAGCCATTTGCTGTAACAGAAGAATTCCCAGTAACGCAAAGTGAGCGTAAAGAAGTACTATTCATCAAACCAGCACCGAGGAAAGAAATACATTCATCATCGCAATTTTTTCCGAGTTGAAGTTGTAGACTTTGTAGTTTGAAATCACTTGTCTTCAGCATCAATGCTAATGCAATGCACTCCGACTTTCCAATGCCGATGGTCTTTTCACAATAGTGCAGGTCTAATAGGTTACACATGCCACTACACGAAGAAAAGAAAGCTGCTGATTCCGCATTCGTTAGAGAGTTCCAGGTTATTGACAAATGCTCTAACTTGTTCTTGCATTTTGACAGCGCCAACAATAGGGAGCTGAACGCCTGCTCCGACGGATGAGTTTCTGATACATCAATTGAACGGAGGTTGCAGTTGAACTCGAAAAAAGGAGTGAGAAGCTGGTAGATATCCACATATGGGTAACAATTAATGGAAAGCTTGAACTCCTCAATGGACCGATTGCGCGCGAGTTCTTGACACACATCGGCAAGTCGACGATGTGCCTTCCTGGTTCTGGTAGCAGCTCGAAAACCCAAGTCAACGACAAGCCTTTTCAAGCATGTGTTGTTACCAATTGCATGGATAGCTTCTTCTATCCACTGATCATTAAGGAGAATTTCCCCCAAGAGCATCGTGCCAGAAAAGAAGATATCGTATGGAATTTCACGTCGCTGCCCCACATCAACGCGAGTTCCATCGCCGGATCTTCTTTCGCTGTTTGGCTCCATTGATCAATTCTGCAAAGATAAATAGGGACGTCGTTCGTCTTGGTGGTGGAGGTGGTGGTGATATCGACCGTCGGTCGTCGCCTGCTGGTGATGGTAATGGTAGATAGTGGGCAAGATGCTGTCGCCGCTGGCCGCTGCACTGCACCATCACCATCACCATCACCATC
>JALLBK010000427.1:0-30976 GCA_036940085.1 Discostella pseudostelligera | reverse complement strand
GGTGAACAAGAGTAGAACAATGGGAGTGAGTTGCTGAAAGGTGTCACACTGTCACACGATGCATGGAGATGTAACTGATGCAAGAAGCTGGTATGTTGACAGGAGCAAATCAGTTCACTGAGCGGAAATTTTTGACATGTCAAATGTTCCGACAAGATGTTCACTTAAGCCGTAATTTTCGACCTGTGAAAAAGGTGTCTGTCGAACTGAAGAACACCGCTAAGATTTACTGTTAATAAAAACCAATCGAGAGGTGTACGCTAAGATTTACCGTCAAAGCCAACCTTAATGATGTACGTATGATAATGTATCTTCTAACCTACGCTCTACGAAACCATATTTCTAAATGGATGTAGGCGTGGAATGTACACGAAAAAGGCTACTGCACCACGTTGATTCGGGCGTAGAATTAAAATATCCACTTGTAGAAAATAATGTACTCTTTGGACAACACAGGAAGCATTGGCCAAAGCAGTCCATACCAACACATTTGATTACTTTACTTTGCTTTCCTTGCACTTGCACGCTTGGCTTATGAAAACATGACTACTCAATATGTTCGATAACTTTACTTTGCTTTCCTTGCACGCTTGGCTAATGCAGCTGCAGGTTTAAGAGTATCAACTGACCCAATACTAAGATGTGGGGCACTTGCCTTCGCCTTTACCTTATTTGTCTCCTCATTCACTTTTCGTTCGGGAGAAATAATAGCCAAAGCAGATGAACCTTTCTCTTTATGTGGTGAACCAGCATCCTCAGATGTTGTAGATACTCTTTTCATCTGGCCAGTCGCCAACAATACCTCTGTTTCTTTTGTGGCTTGTGTAAGAAGAGCATCATTGGCCTCTTCTTCATTATCAAATTCTCCTGTACAACAATGGCCATTACCATCACTATTACCTCCTACTGAGCCCATAGTTAACAATACATCATTCTTGCCATCATTATCAACTCCAACATGTATACCAACACCATCTGGAAGCGATGTGTCTCTCGCCTTCTCCTTGTTCTGCCCCAACAACACACTGACATTCCCATCATCAACAACTTTCATCGATATTCCCACTGTATCAACTTTGTCCTTCATCCCATCCATCTTATTCTCGCAAACACCAAAATCAACATTAATGTCCGCATCAATCCTCTTCCATGCATCGTATATCAATTCAGCTGTCATTTTTTTCTGCTCCAACTCATGTTGGAGCTTCTCATGCTTTGCGACAGCCAACTGATGTGTCGTTTGACTCTTTTTCATCTCATTGTATGCATAATCACGCTCCTTACCTGCTTGTGTAAGCGATCGACGCAATGAAGCTTCACTTGCCTTTTCTTTAATGAATAATGAATAAACCTCACTCTTTGACTTGCCTCCATTCATCTTGTTATTATTCATTGATCGATCGATGGATAATTATCCTATTGTGTGTAATGTAACTTTTGTGTGTGATGTAATTTACTGCTGAGCTTCTTGTGGGGTACTGTTGCTATTCTGCTTGGTTGCCAAAAGGGTGTCACGGTGTGCGTGGAGAAATATTCCATTCGCTTACGCAGAACAAACTCTTTAAGCGGTAAATTTTACCCTGCAAACTGGCCTAAGGAGTAAAACTTCGTTCAGTTAAGCGGTAAATTTTAACCTGCAAACTTGCCAATGGGAAAAAACTCCGTTCAGTTAAGCGGTAAATTTAACCTGCAAACTGGCCTATGGGAAAAAACTTCGTTCAGTTAAGCGGTAAAATTTAACCTGCAAACTGCCCCAAGGCCGAGGTAAAACTTAACTGGCCCCAGCAAATCGCCCAATGACCCTTCGCCCAATGACCCTTCATCTCGGCCTCGCCAAGTAAATGGCGATGGATAGCAAGGAATTCCTATGCAGAAAGACTTTCCGAGCAATTTTCCAACGCTCCCATATACTTTCCCGCACGTAGACGAAGGTAGGGTTCCCACTATTCCTGGCATAAATCTTTAAATTATGGTGCCAATGCAGGAGATAAGCGATTGATTATTGCACTGCGAGTGTTTCTAGATAGACGAACATGTGATGACGACAGGGGAGATATTATCAACATGGAAGCAGCAGCAGCAACAACAACAGTTATTTATAACAAATGGAGTATCACACGGGTTAGAACTCATTTGTGCGACATGTACCCAACCGGAAGATGAAGTGTGGGTGGAAAGACCAACTGAGGCATGGTGTTATTCTAGTGGCCAATGAAGTGTATCACTTATTAGACTGGGAAACAAAGAGCCAAGAACATCATCTGAACAGCACTGTTTTGAATACTCGAAGGCCTTGTGGAATGGTTCATTTTAACGCATTATTGCAAAACGAAATGCAGAATCAGACAATTAATTCAGTAGGCAAAATTGGGTGCTGTATTTCAGTATGGAGCTTTACCAAAATATGGGCTCCAGGTGTACGTCTCGGGTGGATCGATGCTCCCTCTTTCATTATTAAGCGTTTGAAAGAGCACGGATATATTAATTCTCAGGGTGGAGTTGCGCCTTTCATGGGTACAATGATGAGGCATGCCATCGAATCTAATTTGCTCGACACCCACCTGGATCAATTGAGGGTTGAATATGCAGAAAGATGCGAACTTATGTGCGACATTCTAAAAGACGAACCTCGCATCTCTATTCCCTCGCTCAATTCTCCCGTTAAGCGACAAGGTGGCTATTTCATTTGGGTACAATTTCCATCGGGTTTCAGTAGCGATGACTTCTTAACGCACGCGTTCAAAAATTATGGTGTCAAGTTCATGGAGGAGGCAAATGCGATCCATTTGCGGAAGGAGATGATAGTTGTGGGAGATGTGTTCGAAGATGCGCAAGATTATGCATTGCGGATCTTGACCGTGAAGAGTTAGCAAGTGCCACCGCAACATTCTTACTAGCGTTTCGCTCCTACTTGGAGTTGGTTCAGCCCCAAATCACATAAATTGTACTCTAATCGATGATGCATTGAAGTGAGTCAATCATTTTCATTACAAAATATTCATGACTGTACAATATGCGATAACATCCTTGTTTCTTCCCATTCTCTGTTCTATCCCACATCGCCTCTTCGTCCCTACACCGATACATTAATACGCCATTGAGAAACGCTGTCCATCTCCTCCCGCGGCCCCCGCCTCTGCCTTCTGATAATCATCTATACACTGACACATTTGTTCCATCGTCGACACCATCAACTGTCGCTTGTACAGCGCCTCATCACACAACTGATCCCGATTTAATTGCAACATCTCCGGATCATTCACGACATTTTCATACACATACGTCTCCTCCTTTTCACCATTCTCCCGTTCTATCGTCCGTTTCTTCATCAGCTGACGATCCAACGCCGGAGTTAGGATCTTACTAATGTGACTGGAGATAATGTTCGTTTGGGCGGTACTCAATGAAATCTGATTGCGCAACGCCGCGAGGCTTTGGCCAGTGTGGCCCGGCCGATCGGGCTCCCATTGATAGTTGGCAATGGCCACGAAGTTCAATGTTAGGTTGTAATTCCGTAAAATGGCCCGGACAGTACGACACCATGATTCCATTGCCGGGATGTCATTGATGGTGAGAGCGGCAGTTTCATCCTTGGAGGGTAGACGCTCTAGGAGCTGACGTATACGATCCTGGATGTGGGACATGGTCAGCGGCGGGTTGTTGTCGTCGACGAGCACAACTTCGTCGGAGCCTCCATTATCTCGAGCACGCTTCTTCGAATCCTCTCGCGTTGTCATGGTTTGGAAGGCCAATTACTGCAATACGGTACTCCAAGGTAGCTAGTCGGACCCGCCTAATAAAACAACAGACAACAGCTGCAGCCCTCGCCTTTGCCTTTGCCCTCGTCGATGTCGACCTCTGTCGATCTCTTCACCGAATGAAATGAAATGGGTGCCTGGTGCCTGTGGTGGGTGCACCAACTTTGAACTTTAAGCTTTTGACAACCCATTGGGCGCATACTTTGCTGTCCGTATCCTGGACCAAGTTACTTACATACATAACTTTTTTGCAAAGGAATTATTTTCAAGAACAGATGGCATCTCATTCTGTGCTTTGTTGATTGAGGTACTAATGGGGAATATTTGGCTCCTCGCAGCTCATCGCCCAAATTAATCGTCCGCCTTCCACCACATACATGACAACATGAACCTAGGCGCCGCCGCCGCCGCCGTAGATAGTACTAGAGTACAGGTAGTTGTAGTCCACTCTGCCCCCCGCGCAATATCCAGCCCACCCTCCAACATGCCGTTCTTTTGGAAGAGCAAATCAATCACTCCTGAACATAGAGACCCATTCGCGGGCGATGATCACGCCTCGTTGTCGTTCAACACTCCTGGATGTAATAATGATGCACTATCAGCAACTTCGTCGATGAAATCATCTACCGACGAATCGTCATCGTCGTCGCCATCATTATCATCATCAGCACCATCAGCGTCATCAACATCTCTGCCAATAACAAACAGTATTCCATCAAAGGAAAATGCAATTGTTTCGGAACCATGGACGCGAATATTCCCCGAAGCATACGGAATACGCAAGGCTATTGAAGATTCACCGTTTCGATGGTGTGTCCGAGAGTCGTCATTGTGGGCAGTAGCTACTGGAACTGTCATGGGAATGTGAGTTTCTTTTTGGCATCATCAAATATCTACTTTTGCACTGGTATTGTTCAACTTCACTCATGTGAAGCATATACTAACTTTTATTTCTATTGCAACTCATCGTCATGTCAACAAATATTAGACATCGACTAAGAATGGGCTCTCGATCTCTCTTCGCCGGAAAGGTAGCATTCGGCACAGCATTCCTCGTCGTTGTACCCAGTTACTACTTTTGTTACCGAAAGCGTGAGCATCAGGAACATGTCATCGAGTTAATGATGGCAGTAAATGATTTTCGACCGGGGGAGGAAATGCCCGAAACAATACCATTGGATAAAGATCATCCATTTTTAGATGTTAGAGATGTTGCTAATGGAGAGAAGGGAGGCGAACGAGATCTACAGAAAGAATTTGTTGCTCGGTTGAAAGAGAAGAAGGAGTGGCAAGAGCCGTACCATACGCAAGATGCAGAGGATGTGTTCAAAGAGGTGAAGAAGTGATTAATGGCTACGAAGTGATCACGGCTTTGACATGCTTCAAAATCTAGCTGGAACACATATCATGTGCAATTACTGGCAACACTGTAAAATCTGTGACATAAAAACGAAAGAATCCAAAGTCAACGGGGAAAGCAAGATTACAATTAGAAAGAATCTTCGTCGCTGCTCTCGATAACTTTCTTCCGAGCACTGCCGCCATTACTTGCGGGAGATTTACGGTTCGACTTATTCCGATCTGTATCAGAGCCGAAACTGTTATCATCGTCAATTACCCGCTTGCGAGCACTGCCATTAAATTTCGTTTCAGTATTGTCTTGTTCCATGTCTGAGCCAAACACATTGGCATCTCCTGAATCATCGTCGCTATTACTTGTTGATTTCATGTTCTTTTGTCCCTTCTTTGCCTTGAGACTTTTTGATTTGGTCCATTCATCTTCCTCCTCCACTTCTTCGAATTGTTGTGGTTTTGGGAGGACTTCCAATTCGTCATCATCGGAGGATGATGCATCACTACTGTTTTCCTCGTCGCTACTATTGGCTTTTCGTTTCAAGAAACTTTGCTTCTGCTTATTTGACTTCTGCTTCTTTTGTAGAAATTCGATCATCTGGTCTTCCGGCGACTCCAAGCTCCCACTTCCCTCTCCATGAGCATCACGTGGTGTCAGGCATGCAGTACCATCATCGTCGTCCTCCTCAGACTCCTCCTCTTCCCCCTCTGCAGCAATAAAGTCACCCATGTCATGCTGGTCCTTTGAGTACGGTGCGCTGACTACTCGCCATACTCTCCTCGCTCTGTTTGGAAAGGATTGACAAAAATCGATTCCATACTCGTCGGATATTTCTCCTTCATACCGTCTCTTTTCAATTTGACTCAGAAGTAAAACAAATGATTGATTCTCGCCCTGTGACCAGTACCTCATCATATCACCTTGTACAGTACTTTTGCCTAGATTTCTCTTCAGCCACGATTGCAATAGCCCATCACTGGCACGGATTTGAAATCGATGGTAGAGATCATTCCCCGATACCTCCTTGATGTTGGCTTGATGCACGACTTTCAAATGCGTCTTAACATCCACCAAGGTTCGGAAACAGAATGTACTTGCTACCTCATACTGATCTTGGTCTAGACTTCCAAGTATCCTCATCGGATCATCCATGAAAGAGAAACACTCCTCGCCGCTGTGCTGATGTCCCTCCTCGGTTTCATCCTCGTCGTCATCATCGGCATCATCCTCGCACATTTCTTCATCGCCCATATTTCCTAGACGACGATCTGCTTCCTTATAACACAATGGACAACAGTAGACATCATTGCTTCCCATTAATCCCTGGATAAACCTCTCAAATCTATCCTGAAAGTTTCCCCTCCTACTACTGTGGTTGTTGTTGTTGTTGGTATAGCCAATGAATTCTCCATCTTCATCAAAGTCATCCAACTCATCATCGTCATTCAGACTGAATATGCTGCCATGCATCTTTTTGTAGATTGCCGATTTTTCAATGATCAATGCCGCCCGACCAAATCGTGATGCGATTTGATCAAGTAAGTCATCTTCCATGGGTGATCGAAAGTGCGGGGGTTGTAAAAATGTTAATTTCTGTGCAGAACCATGGTTGTTGTCGTCGATACCACCTCCACCGCCACCAGTCCTGTTGCTAGCGGCGGAAATAGCAATTCGATAGAGCGTATCAAGCGCGAAGCAATGGCGTGTTTTACCATCGGGAGAGATGTAACATACGTGTGGCTCGCTCCTGGGTAGATTGGCCATGGTAATATCGTCGGTGGTGGATGGACAGTTGATGTGGGATGCCATGGCGACCTCCATGGACTTTTTGCGAGTTGAGGAGGTGGTGGCGGAGTGCGGTGATGTGGATTGGTGAACGTGTCCATGGGAATCATCCTCCTCCTCCTCATCTTCGTCACCATCATGGACATTCAGTGGTTCCCTACCCATCCGAGCCCTAGCCCTCGATTTGCTAGCATTGGGACTGCGTCCACTACTACCCATGCAATCATAATACGTTCCCCCCATCCTCGATGCAGATGCCTTCCTTACAGGACTCATCAGTATACCCGGACCGGTCTCCTCATCCTCACTATCTTCATCAGCGGTGCCAATCTCCTCATCACTCAGATCAACATTCTTTGTCTTTTGCCCATTACGACGTGATGGGCGTTGATTCTGTTGAGAAATTAGTTCATCATCGCTTACCACATCGTCTTCACCTGCATCTTCATCTTCATCGTCGTCTTCATTGACATCACTAGGGTTGCCATCTTCATCGTAGTCCTCATCATCGTCGTCGTCATGAATACTGCATTTTTTTGGAGTAGCCCTCTTTGTACCAGTAGCAGTCGAAGAAGCCATCTCATTGACAACATCATTGTCCTCGTCATTTCGACTATCATCGTCATCGTCATCGTCGTCATTGTTATCCGCACGACCAGCCTCCAACCCCAACAGCTCCCTATCATCCTCCTCAAGCACTCCCCGCCAAGCCTCCTTCTCACTTTGCATATCCCTATGAACCATTTCACTCATTCGTAACTCTGTTTGGGTTTTGCATGCACGACGTGGTCGTCCTCCTCTTCCTCTGCCTCTACCTCCACCGGATTGTCCCTCGTAGTCATCATCGTCGTCATCATTGTCGGATGAATTCGAGGAAGAGTTGGATTGTAGGCGTTGGTTTTGACGATTGCGTGCAGACGAAGATCGAGTATCGGTAGGTCGGTTGGTCGAGGTTGATCTGGTCACTCTCGTACCACTAGCCCCATGACCACCACGACGACTGCCTCCTATGGAACCTCTCTTTGCACGGGTAGGAGTCTTTTTGGAAGAGGTGCCATAGTNCACCACGACGACTGCCTCCTATGGAACCTCTCTTTGCACGGGTAGGAGTCTTTTTGGAAGAGGTGCCATAGTCGCTATCACTATCATCGCTATTATTATCATCCTCCTCATCACTCTCATCTTCCACGTTGAAATTCTCATCGTCCTCGTCATCCTCCTCCTCTTCACTATCATCATCACTACTCTCCACCCGTCGTTGTTTGGGCTTGCTAGCTTTCATTCGCTTTGCACTCTTCAATTTCGGCTTTTTAGTTATTGGTTTGTACCCCGACTTTCTTATTCGTTTCTTTGGTGTTGCCACTGTTTGCTTTGCCTTTGCCTTTCCCCTTTTGTTTCTGGCATGATTACGCCGATCATCGTCGTCGTCGTCATCGTCGTAGTTATCACCATCATTACTGCCTTCATTACTAATATTATTGCTATTATCATCGTCACTATCATCATTATCACCAGCGATTTCTCGATCAATCTCCGCGGCGGTGTACTGCTGCCGCTGCTGCTGCTGCTGCCGTCGAGCAGGCGACGTCGATGTCGTTTGAGTGGTTCGGCCAGTGAGAGCGCGGGGGGTGGCGCCGCGTCGCACCTGCTGCTGATTCATGACTTCATCGTCATCCTCGTCATTGTTGCTGTCATCATTGGACAAGAAGTCGTCGTCGTCTTCGGAACTCATGGTAAGTCGAACTAGTACTACAATATCTAGCCTTCAGCTCTCAGCTCGTTCATGGTGAGGATGGAGGATGGTGAGGCACAAAGATAGTATTTCGTTTCGGCGGGAAAGATCATTTTGGCAGGAAGATAAGATTCATATTTTTGGCAGGAAGATAAGATTCATATTTTTGGCGGGAAGTGAAACCTTTTGGCGGGAGCGTTTCAGCGATGAATTGCAGTCATCGTTGTGGGAGTTCGCCCGCCAACCATCAGCTCTCTCACGAACAGGCAACGTCACCTACCGACACAATCAAACTGATACCCCCATCCACCATGACCATGTCCTCCTCCGCGAGGATGCTAGCGTTTGACGACTTCGCTGAGGCCTTGGCCGCCGCATTTTCCTCTTATCGGGCATCAGCCACATCAGATTTTCGGGCATCATTATCTCACCTATATATTTCTGATTCCATCAGGGATATTAATGTAGGCTCCGTGGCTCGAGTGGATGACCTCGAAGCGGCGCATTGGAATGACTTCATCGATTCCTTCAAAACAGACATGAGAAGTCCGTCGTTGCCTGTTCCCTCTTTCTACGATCACTACCTTTACAAGGACCACCCATCGATCCAGATTGGAATGATCCTTTCAATGATAGGTGACAGGCTCCCACACCTCGTGATGAATGCCATTGCCACTCGCATCGAAACGTCCAGAATTCTAACGTCACAATTTCTAGACGCATTAAATTTGGCGTACGCACAATATCCCGCCCCTTCTACTTCAGTGGCGATGCTTCAGATCTTTGCCGACGCCATAGCCACGCATTATGATACTCCTGTCAAAAGGAAATCCCACGACATCAACCCAAATGGCAAGACAAAAGAAGTCCGTGCAATGATTCTTGCGCACTATTTCACTAGTGTTGATTCCATCGGTCGTGCCTTTGTGGATGTCGATATAAAGATTTTACCTAGTGCTATGGAATGGACTGGTAGAGATAGTCTTGGGTTCTCGGCGATGTACTATCTACTTCGAAGCAATCCATTATATTTCTCTTTGCTCCACAATCCTGATAGTCCTTCGGTCGGCTCCAGTGTTGCCAGCGGCGGAGTTTGCGGTATGATGAAAGATGTATGCCCTACCCAAGCCGCCAGTGGAAGTGGCTTCGTCAAATATGCGGAAAACTAACTGCTCGTAATGATTATCTTGGTTTTGGTAATCCTTGTTGGTGTTGGGGTTTTCGTCTTTTCGTACTGTGGACCAACAATGACCGACTACTCTTTCATTTGTGCATGAATGTCCTGATAGCATGCACTTTCCGGGTAGAGATATGAAAATTTCACCTGTTGCGATGGAATGGATTGGTAATGTTCGTGGATTACCAGTCATGTATAAATCTTGTTCGAAGCAAGCCATCGTTGTACCAACAATAAGTGTCCTACTGATGTGTTATTAGTAGGATTGCGCATTGGAATGCATAGTAGAGAGGTATATTATGATAGTGTTGACAAGTTACATAAATAGTACCGCAATCATCAAAACTGCCACTCTTCGTCTTCATCCGTTGCAAAACCTAATTTTCGAGCTGCATCAGAACCAGTCATCATCATCATCATCATCATCATCATCATCAATAACCTTCTTCTCCCGATTTCTGACTATCATTTGCAGCTCCAGAGAGTCCGAGTTGAACAGATTGGAAGATGAATCGGAAAAGTTCATCTCATCCCGAGTGGATTGAAAGGTTGAAAGTGTCCTCTTCCATGGTTTGGACCGTTTGGATCTCATCCACTCATCTTCTTCCGACTCCGAGTCCAAGTAAATTGGTGGTGGTCCGTCAGAAAAGTTGCTCTCATCGGAGTATGCGGAGGCTACATTTTCCGTGTCCGCGAGAGAATCATTTGCATTGATAGAATACTCGTTAATTGTTGGTGTATTCAAGGTATGGAGTGTGCATTTTGGCTTGAATCGCTTGGATTTCATCAACTCATTTTCATCCTCCGATTCCAAGTAAATTGGTGGTGGTCCATCCAAACAACTGCCATCATTGGACGATGACTGTGCTGATGCATTGGATCCACTGATTGATTTTGAGCATTCGTCCACATCAGATGATAAATCGCTGTGGCTGTTGTCATCCGACAGTCTCTTCTGCTTCAAATACGCCATCATTGACTCTTCAGGTGAAATTCTCTCTCGTGGTGGTCGCAATGATGCGTTCAGGTGCAAATCGGTCAACCGGCAGTCATCCTCGTCTGCAGATTCTTCCTCCCCTGCTTCCACAATAAAATCACTCGTACAACGATGACTTTGAGTATACGGCAAACGGATTTCTTCCCATATCCTCCTCGCTCTGTTTGGAAATGACCTGCTGAAATCCCCATACTCGTCGATATCATAATTGATTGATTTGCCTTAGCTCGTCTCATGTAAATACGGCTGATGAGTAAGCGAACAGATTCAGTATTGCCCTCTATCCAGTAACGCTTTATATCCCCTTGCAGTGTAGTTCGGCCCAAACTCTTCGTCAACCATGATTGCAACAGTCCACCACTGGCACGGATCTGAAACCGATGGAAGATGTCATTCCCCGATACGTCTTTAGGGTTGACATGGTGCACATCTTCCAAATGAGCCTTTACGGCAGAACACTTTTTGAAGCAAAATGTACTAGCTACTTCAAACTGTTCGCTGTCAAGACTCCCAAGTATTGTCATTGGATCGTAAGAGAAAGCAAAACACTCTCCACTGATGTTGCTGGAATCCTCGTCACCATCGACATTATTAGCATGAGTAACAGCAGCTTTCTCAGTTGCCATGGCCTCATCGTAATCACACTCGTCAT
Organism: Discostella pseudostelligera; assembly: GCA_036940085.1. Classification (NCBI taxonomy): domain Eukaryota; phylum Bacillariophyta; class Thalassiosirophyceae; order Thalassiosirales; family Thalassiosiraceae; genus Discostella; species Discostella pseudostelligera. The sequence continues at coordinate 19,521 of JALLBK010000427.1, read as the reverse complement.
CTCTTGCTGGTGTGGCAGCTCCCACCTTGGTCAATCGCCGATCTGCCTCGATATAACACAACGGGCAGCAATAGACATCCCCACCATTCGACAAACTCCGTTCAACGACATCTGTGCCACTCTTGTGTATTCGAAATGTTGCCGAGTTCTCAATCGACAGCGCCGCTTGACCGAATCGCGAAGCAATTTGATCCAGTAGGTCATCTGCCATAGGCTCATGGAAGTGGGGTGGTTGCAGAAACGCACATTTGCCAGTCCTTGAGTAGCCATCAATTGCTATTTTGTACAATGTATCAAGCGTGTAGCAATGTCGCATCTTGCCATCAGCAGATACACAACAAATGTGAGGTCCGCTATTCGGTAGGGGTTTCTTCATTCGATCATCGTAGATTGACGGACAATGGATGTGTGAAAATATCACTCTTGCTGAGGACAATAGGGGAGGAGATTCATGATACTGATTTCTCATCCCTAACCTTGCCCCACGGTCAGGAGAAGCGATGATGCTTGGGCCAGTCAACTCATCATCGCTATCCTCGTCAGGTGTGCCTATGCTCTCGTTTCGACCAGGCTCGTCTCCAATGTCTCTTCCAGCATCATTGTCATTATTGATGGAAGATTCGCCAACAGGAGCAGAATGAACTTTTATCGAAGCCCTTCCCAACTCATCGTAAACTCTCTCCCTGTCATTCCTGTGTATGCCTCGAACATCATCAGCCTCCTCGACATGTATGAACCCTATCATGGGCTTCATTGGGCATTTGCGCTTTGGAACAACGCCCATCGTGGTAGAATTATGGTTGATCCCCCCCCTTGCCAATTCAAACTTATTGCAGACTATCCCTCCCGTCCCTGGTTGACATTCTCTTCGTTGTAGTGGCACATTGGGTGCATTGTCGATACCAACGTCATCGGAATTGATGATACCAACTCCGAGTGTTGGAAGTAGGGGCGCCTCTTAGCCACGCCCCGTCCGTGTTCTAAACACATCGATATGGTATCAGTAGTCGTTAACCAATAACAGTTCAATTACGATGATTAAAAGCTAAGAGTGAGCAGGAAGTTCNTGGTTTGGGACGTCGCTCGGCTGGAGGGCCTCGAAGAGGCGCTATGGAATGACTTCATCAATTCCTACAAGGCAAAGACAAGAAATCCGTCATTGCCTATCACTACCGACGAACTCAAGATATGCTTACCTGCTGCGAATATCGCGTATCGCCTTGATTTAAGTTCCCCTGAAGATGCGGCTTTCATCGTGGTGGTATCTCTTGAGCAGTGTATCTATGTAATCGTGCCTCCACCCCCTTCAATTTCAGTGGCGTTGCTTGGCATCTTTGCCAAAGCTATCGCCGGGCATTATACTCAAACTACGAAATTCCACGGGATCAACCCACGCGGCAAGGCACAAGAAGTCCGTGCAAAGATTCTCGCGCACTATTTCACTAGTGTTGATACCATCGGCCGTGTCTTTGCAGATGTAGACGAAAAAATCTTACCCAGTGCTATGGAATGGATAGGTAGAGACAGACTTGGGTTCTCGGCGATGTACAATCTACTTCGAAGCAATCCATTGTATATCACTCCGCTCCACAATGTTGGCTCCTATGTTGCCAGCGGCGGAGTGTGCAGTGGGACGAAAGATGTATGCCCTAAGCGCCTAAACCGCCAATGTCAGTGGCTGCGTCGAATAAGAAAATGCTTGTCGGTGTTTGTGTGCTCACCTTTTCGTGCTGTGGGCCAACACACGTCCTGACGCGTGCACTTTGCGGGTGGAGATATGCAAATGTTACTTATCGCGATTGAATGGATTGGATTACCGGTCATGTACAAAAACCTTGTTCGAAGCAAGCCATCGTTGTACCAACAATAAGTGTCCTACTGATGTGTTATTAGTAGGATTGCGCATTGGAATGCATAGTAAAGAGGTAATATTATAGTGTTCACAAGTTACATAAATAGTACCGCAATTCATCAAAACTAAGATAACTATTCCTGTCTTGTTCCAGTCGATATCGTCGAACCATCGGCACAATTTGCACCAAACAAATATGAAACCATTCGTCGACTGCACTCTCATTCCTTCCCTTCCACTCGATTCACCTCCAACCCCTCCAAAAATTCACGTAACTTCGTCATGGCCACCTCCAACTCCTCCATACTCGTGGCATAACTAATCCGCACTGTGCCCGGGGCACCAAAACTTTCACCGGGTACCAACGCCAACTTCTTGTCTTTCAACAAATCCAAACATAATGCCGTATCATCGCCATTGTAATACTTGCTCACGTCCGGCAAGACGTAGAATGCTCCATCAGGAGGTACTGATACGATCACATTTGGAATTTTCGCTAATTCCTCCAAGACATAATCTCGTTTTTGTTTCATAATGGAGGCATTGTTCACTAGCCAGGATTCATCCACCTCACGTAATGCTGCCACACCCGCTGCCTGACTTACCGAGGAGGCACAACTGGTAATCTGTCCTTGCAATACCGATGCTGCCTTGGCATACCGTTCTGGTGCAGCCAAGTATCCCAATCGAAATCCCGTCATGGCATGTGACTTTGAGAAGCCATTGAGAGTAATGGTCCGATGGAACATGTTGGGCAAGGAAGCAAAGGCGGTGCATTGCCCATCATCAGTGTAGACTAATCGTTCATAGATTTCATCGGCCAGGATGACAATGTTGGGATACTTCTCAAGCACTTTTGCAATTTGTTGTAGTAATTGTGTAGAATGAACCCCACCGGTTGGATTGCTTGGATTGCACAATATCAATACCTTGGCTTTGGGGTGAATCTTTAAGCATTCATCCAATAATTGTGGATTAATCAAATATCCATCTGATACAGATGTTGCCAATATAATGGGTGTGGCACCGACGAGTAAAGCCATTTCGGGATAGCTTGGCCAATAGGGTGCAGGTATGATAACTTCATCGCCAGAACCGCATGCGGCAAGTAGACCTTGATAGACACATTGTTTCGCTCCATTGCCAACTACAATTTCGGTAACAGGATTGTAAGATATACCTTTTCGGACACGCAAGTCATCTGATATGGCCTTGCGTAGTTCGATAGTGCCCGAGACGGCAGTGTATCGAGTTTGACCCGCTTTCATGGCTTGGGAGGCAGCCTCGAGTACACATGTGGGGGGTGGGAAGTCTGGTTCACCTACACAAAGTGACGTGACAATTTCACCCTCAGCTTCCATCTGTTTCACGAGAGAGAAGACCTCGACAGTTTTGGAAGGTTTGATTTGGGATAGGAGTGGATTGAGGGGTGGTTGTTGTGGCGGTGGCGACGATGATGATGCATCGTTCTGCAACTCGAACGAGAATCGGCGCGGGCCAAATAATGTGCGAGGCGGCGGCGACGTTGCTCTTCGTGTTGAATGAAGGGATGATGGAGAGAGGGCAGCGCTTGGACGGAGTGAGCTTGCTATTATTGCAAGCAGTAGGAAGGAAAATTCGCACATGATGAGATAGGTGAAGTAGCAGTATGGGAGCAACTATGTCGGCGGCATCGTCATCGTCATCGTCATCGTCTTGTCCTCGCTCTCCGCCTATCGATCGATGGGAAGGAGGACGGACGAGGTAGGACTATCAACGATGACCTACACGTGGAGGTGGCTGCTGACGTACGTACTACATAATGCGTACAAGGTCCTACGGGAAATAATGGCGGGAAGAAAAATTGGCGAAGAATTTTTGTTGAAAATGGCGGGAAAACTAATACCGCGATCGATGCGATCTCTTAACCTTCCACTTCCACCTTCACCTTGTTCTTGTGCCTTGTTCTTGCCTATGGTTATGGTCTCCAACAATCAACAATTTACAACAAGTCTTTCAGCGCACGTCTACGCAACGTAATGACATCGCCCACCGATGAGGAGGAAGACTTCTTCGCAAAGAGGATGGGAGGGAAAACAACAATATTATGCGCCAATGATGAACCCAACATGGATCATCACAGTCACAGTGCGCTACGTTCTCCTGGTGTTAGCGACATGTACTCCTCCATGAATGTTCTATTGGCTGATGCCGAGTGTGCTGCTTCACCGGAGGAGGAGGGACAGCACGAAGACATAACACAAAAAATTCCACATACTCATGACCATAATGGAAGACATGATGATTCGGGGGGTCGCCATACCAGTCATGATGATAATGGCGGTGTTGATTCTATCGAACTCAGTCGACGAAATATATCATCCAATAAATTTTCTCCTGTGGAAACAAGCGCTGATATTTATTCTGATACTGATACTGATAAACCCAATACTGAAGTCAGCCAGAGTCGTTATCGGAGACCGATGGATACTACCACTGATATTTATTCTGATAATGAAAGTGAAGTCGACAGTGGAAATGGCAATTACAACCAAGGTCGTGATCGAAAGAGGGATCACACGAATCCGAATGATACAGCTAACGATATTTATTCTAATAATGACGATGAGGACAACGAGAACGATGATTACACGGAAGAAGGTGATGAAGTAAGTACCACTCCCAGCGAGGCGCAAAGTGAGGCATCGTTCATGGTACTACTACGTTACATTGGACTATCGTCCAGGCCGTATGGAGTGAAACAAACACCCAAACAACGACGATCTTTGAAGACTATGAAAGAGGAGGAATCGATGGATGTAGAATGCAAACACGACCTTCAGGTGGGGGATCACGTGATACGATGGAAGATGCTTGGTTATTGCTATCCTATGCAAGTTCATGGAATTGTCTTTTCGGTCCAACCCGATTGTGTTACCATTGTCGATTGCGGATTATCGTCTTCATACAGCAATGTGGATAAAATGGGTAGCACTTTCGGTGACCGAGAGAAGAGAACGAAGGGTACAAAAAGGGATCGTAGGAGAATGAATATACTCACTCTCGTGGATGCCAAAGAAATAAAGCAATGGACGAAAATACGCTATGGTGAGGAGGTGGAACTCAAGGTGCACTCATCCAATTCAGCATTACGATCCAAGACCAGAGATAAAGATTTTCTTCAGAACGTTCCCAGTGATGCAGAAATTGAACAATCATCCTCGGCGGGGTTAGAGCTCGAGGAGGAATGTTTATGCGACCAAGCAAAAATCAGAAAAAGTCCAGAGAAGCAGCAAGTGGGAAATAAGTCAGGAGGGGCGTGGCTATGTTCATGGCAACCGGCTTTGGAAAAGATTGAATCGAAAGAAGATGAGACGAAACCCACAGCACAAGCGGAGTCGCCATCATCATCGAAGAATTCCAAAAATCTCCGACTTCCGATGGCAGATCCTCCCATGCTTGTGTTAGCTCGATTGCGTTTTCTACTTGAGTACGGAGAAGAACCATTTCCCCCGCTGCCCAATAACGATGACGAAGCAGATAAGAACAGCCGCAGGAGAAGAAGTAAAACGACTCGATCGAATCTCCTCCCGCCTCATCATCTCCTATATGCCAATTCCGAATGCATTGCCGTCTTTTGCAAAACAGGACGATGGTCCACCCTCCAGGCATCCATATTTCTTCACACATCTACCTTTGGGAATGCCAAACAAACCGCCACCATGGCCATGTTCCTTAGTTCCCAAACAGTTACTGTTCCCGCATCTGGATTTTGGGGGTGGTTCGGCGGTACTACTACAATAAGTTTATTTACTGCCCAACCTTGGCTGGTACCCGCTTTGGTGGGAGGTGGGATGGTCTATGTCGGTTTGCCAATGTTGATGCTTTGGAAGGCCAAGGGACGATGGGCCGATACGGAAAAGAGACTGAATGACGCATTTTGGAGTATGTATGATTCCGATGTTACGGTGGGAATGATTCGATGTTGGAGTGGGTTAGAGGGTTAGTGATAGGAAGGCTGTCGAATATATCGAAGTCAGACTTGGTATATTATTTGGTGTGATGATCGAAACTACCTTCATGATAATTCTAATACTTTTCCGGCTTTTTGCGTGATAAGTATGATATATGCCATAATGTTTTGAACCAGAATCACAATATCGTTTGCTGCTGGAATAACGCCAATTCATAATATTAGCGACACACAATTTTCTCCAACAATTACAATCTGGACTCTATCCAACAAAACTATTCCGACAAGGTTCGATCCTCGATCCAAATCAAATGCCAACCAAAATTCTGAGCAAAATGAATCAATGAATCAATTGCGAGAATGTTTCAGATGGTGAAGCACAAGATATTGATTTTAATACAATTCATATATATGGTGCATATATAAATGATATCTTACCGTTTGGATAGGTCCAATCACCTCGTGAACTTTACTCTCTTTAGCAAAAATGGCCCGATCAAATGCCGGTACCATCATACCAGGTTTGAATGACCCTAAACTCCCACCAGAACTTTTTCCACTGGGACATTTCGAGTATTGTTTGGCAGCTGCTTGAAATTTGGCATAATCGTTCCCAATATCTTTTTTGAGTTTGGTTAATTTGGCTTCGGCGTCAGAGTCGTCGAGAAGGATATGTGAGGCTGTAGCAGATACCTTGTTCCAACTGAAGAGACCACTTAGCATAATGAGTGATAGGATTGTGATGACGACTGTTACCGGAGAGAATGGAAGTGTCGTATCACCGATTTGGATGTCGCGAAGGTATATGGGTTTCGATTGCTCACGTGCATCGTCTTTGGCGGCAACGGAGGCTGCAGATGCCAGAATCAGAATGCTGCTGATGGCCGCAGCGAGGACATGCCGAACGATTATTTCGCGAAAGCCACGCATCATCTCTTCTTATCGACTGGATACTAATAATAATACTATGATGTTGATGCGTAGGCAATGGGATGGTGAAAAGTACCTACTCCTCGATAATGGTAGACTCGAGTACCATACCATCACGGGATGGCTTTGGTTGGATGGGGTTGGGTGCTGTTGGGTGGCAAAGATTTGGCGGGAAGGCTCGAGCAGGGCTTCCCGCCTTGTTTTCGTGGAGATTTGGCGGGAAGGGGGCGAAAGATTCGCGCGCTCGGGGTTTCCCGCCAAAAGAGCCCATGGGCACTTACTGACATAAAGATGCGAGAATGAATGGCGAGAGCGGCAGAGCACATGGACCATGACCATCGTCGCAATCAATAGAGTATCAATAACCCAACCCGAATGAGCAACATGGACCCAGAAGATCTGCACGCAGAGAACGGCAGTGCCACTCGCTCCCTTCTTCAGGATTACGATGAAGCGACAGCTATAACACCTCTCATCGAGCCAAAATCTTCGTTTGGCAGCAGCGTTGCCTTCATTGGCGACGTCGCTGCCGGTGTCGACGATGACGATGGCGTCAGAAACAATGGAAAGACGACGAAGTCTCCACGTATCTCCACCATGGCATACATCATCCTTTCGATGGTACTTCTACTTGTATGTCTATTTTTAGCAGCCGTATTTATGCCACAGACTGTTCATGACGACATCCTGCCTACGACACTGCCTTCTTCAGCTCCATCGTCGAGTGGACAGCAGCGAACTAACAATCATTATTCCGACAAGATGCAACGGCAGACTGACCCTACAGGAGTACACATCAGCCTTACAGGGTCAGTATCCGAAATGTATGTACAATTTTCTACGGGCGATTCCGGTGAATCCATTGTGGAATTCGCCAAAAAAAGTAGTACTGCAGATGAACCAACGAACTGGATTAAAGTGAAGGGCACATCCACAACCTATTCTGCCACAGATATGTGTCAAGAACCAGCAACATCACTATCGGGGTTCGTTTCTCCGGGACATTTGCACACTGTCAAACTTGTGAATTTGGAACCCAATACCGATTACATCTATCGTGTTGGACTTGGTTTTGGACAGGGTGTCAAGTGGAGTGGGGAATCATTTCATTTCCGAACTTCGTTCCCTCCCGGAGGAGGAGGAGGTGGTGGTAGTGGAGGACAAGGAGAATCCGCAGTTAAATTTCTGGTATTGGCCGATCAAGGCTACTCTGAGTCCATGTCGCATGGATCGCAACAGGTGGCCCAACTCATTTCCTCAATAATCAACGAACAGACCATCGATTCCATTCACCACATCGGTGATCTTTGCTATGCCGACGGCACAAGTTCTATCTGGGATGCATGGCTTAATATGATACAATCGTATGCATCCCATGTACCCTACATGGTAGTGAATGGTAATCATGAGTATGATCATACCATGGGAGGATCTGGGGGGAAGGACCCGTCGGGGGAAGAATCCGAGTTTGGATTTCAGCCAAATTGGGATGAGACGAGCTTTCATAGTACTGGGGGAGAATGTGGTGTTCCAATATCGAAACGATTTGCCGTTCCGGAGAATGGAAATTCAGTCTTTTGGTACGTTGGACAGAGGTTGCTGTTGGTAGAGTGGATGATCAGTGCCGGACAATCCATATTTGAAGACTAACATGATGCTTCTTGTTGTTACGACGCAGGTATTCCTATGATCAAGCACTAATGCATACAGTGGTACTCAGTTCAGAGCACATCATGACATTAGGATCTAGACAATATGACTGGCTGGAAAAGGATTTGACAGCAGTGAACAGGTCTATCACTCCATGGGTCGTTGTCGAACTGCACCGGCCATTGTACAGTAAGTTGCTTGCTTGGTTTGCTTGTTCTTGACCATATTCGCTGCAAAATGCACATCCTTATCCTTATTTACGTTACCCTTTTGGTCGATTTAGGCAGCGATGAATGGGCGGAGCAAGTAGAAGTTGGAATTCAAGATGCAATCGAAGATCTTCTGTACACTCATCGAGTCGATGTCGTCATATCAGGTCATGCTCATTCCTACTTCCGTTCTTGTGATGGCTTGTATACTTACAATTGCGCGAAGGGGGGCCCCATTTACCTCATCGTCGGTACTGGAGGCGAATCACTAGAAGCTGTTCCGACATTGCAGAATCATTTCACCGATTATTCTGATGATACCCGGTTTGGAGTTGGGAGAGCAACCGTATATAATGCAACCGTCATGCACTGGGAATTCGTAGCAGTAGGAGGAGATATAACGGATGAGGTATGGATAAGAAGAGATCGGTAGCGGCGATTGTTATCAATGGTAGGTGCCGATGCCTCCTGCTCTTTAAGAATTTCCTACTGATAACCTGTTAGATTATATATCAATCAATCTATTCATACCGTAGTGCAAATCGGAGGATTTCCCCCTCTTGTTCTGAACTCGCTTCAATTCTTCACCACGACGCATCCACTCCAGAGGATCCTTCCCGATCATGTTTTCCAACCCTATCTTATCTGTGAGATTTTGCTGTCGGCACATCAGTCGAATCGCCTTGAGACTCTTTTCTCCGGGAGGAGAGCCATGCTTGTTGATACATTCCTTGATAAGGAGGATTGCGGATCCCAGCTGATTTGTCTTTCCAAAGTGTTCGACTAGTATTCCATAAGATAAAAGGTCAAGCGATCTGCCATCCTTTTCGATGTCTTGTTTCAACTTCAACGCACGGGCCAACCTCTTTTTCTTGATGAGCATATCGATTAGAAGCCTGTCGCTGTGCGTAGTTTGCGTCTAGAGAGAGGGAGAAGAAGAGAATTGTGAACTTGTCAGGAAATGATCGCAAGTGGCATCGGTCAGTGAGAAGACAGATCAAAACTCACAACCCCATGCTTTCTATATTCCACGTCATAAAATCGTATAGCCGGCTCAATCCTCCCGGAGTTTGCATACACTCGAAGCATGCCATTGAGTAGATGTTCATCAACTACTCCTTCCCGTTCCGCTTCAGCCTGAAAACGAACAGAAACATGAGAGTGTCGGTTGAAAGGTAACGGCAAATTTAAGTCGAGAGAAACGTTACGATAAACTCACCATTACGTGTTTGGCATTTGCAAGGTTTACTCTCGTGAGACACTGCGGGCTAAATGCCTCTGGCATATTTTCTCTCACTGCCAGAGTCAGTCTCAGAATAGATGGGTACCCGAGTGTACGCGCGAATTCGTCTGATACCTTTTCAATTCGATGAAGAGGTAAACCAGGGAGATTTTGTTGAAGTTCATTTAAATGGGCATCATCATCCTCTTGAATTAAAGGCGACATGAACTGCTTAGGCAAAGCCACATCAATTGGAGTTGACGATTTTGCTTCACGAACACGTTTTTCAGACGAGACAGCAACCTCATTTGCTTGCGAACTGAATTCTTCATGGCGTGCGTTTGCCCATTCAATGTAGTCATCCGCATATAATGTGTTGCTAGGTACATCTATGCTTGAGGCAATTCTCTGCATCACTGGGACGGGGGGCTCATGTTCGGATCTATCGAGCCCCTTGGAAACAGACTGAAGAATATCCGCTTGAGTCTTTTCGTATGCTGTTCCAGTGATACTATCTGCAGATACTAGTTTGCGACTATTGTTCTCGGCATGACCAATGTCGTCATCTCCAAGAAACTCGTCGTATGGAGAATCACTTGAATTACCCTCGTCATAATATTCTCTCATCATCTCAAACAATTGTCGCGCTTCTTTGTCGTCCACATCCTGCACAGATCCTTCCGCAACTAATTCTCGCTTGAGATGGGCTTTGAAAGTTGCAAAATCGTTTGTGGCTACCCCGGGAATCTTGTCCAGTTTCTCTGGTTCTTCGTTGGGAGAATTGTCAATTCCTCGCATGGTTTCTTCCATGAATTTGTTGAAATCTTCTTCGTCCAGGAATTCGTCACTATCAGAGTCGCCTTCATCATCAGCAGCATCGGCGCCAAAGAGATCCGTGTCCTTAGGAATCAAATCCTCGGCAAGTTGGAGATCATTAGTAACCTCCGCCATCGCTTGCACAAGTGCCTCTCGATCCGTCCCTGATTGGCGCTGCTGCTTCCTGTTATGCACGTTCATTTCAGTATGACGTGTCTCTTCGTCATAGTCAACATCATCATCATCTGAGTCACTGTCGAATTCGTTGCCATAGTCAGCGCTTATATTGTTCACATGTGAAGCCTCGCTGAAGTCATCCTGATTAGCTTGTCCTGCTCGATATGTCATAGTCGAAATTCCATCGCCAGCGGGAAGAAATTGCCCCAAACGATCGTCGCTACCCGACAGTTTATCATGTAACCAGTCTCGACTAACCACTTCCTCCTCTCCACCCCCATCGAATTTCGCCTCTCTATCCATCTGCAACCGCCAATCGTCTTCCGGGTCAGGGTCAAACCCATCAAAGAACGAGTCCTGATCATCCTTACGATTCCCTTGCATATCATCCGTAATCTGTTTCATGTTAAACTTGTACTTCTTTCGTAGCTGCTTGCTATTTTTTCCTCCGCCGTCTTCATCAAATTCCTCCGGCTGCCATCCCTGCGACGAGAGTCCAGCCTCGGAAGGATTCAACCCCGGAATAGCCATATTTTCATACTGAGGATGATTGTACGCCTCAAGGTAGCGTAATGAATTATGGCATAGATATCCTCGGTTGTACCGACCTTTCCACATGGAACCAAGTCCTTTAGCTTCCATGGCCTTCGAATGAGCAAGTAAGAGTGTAGTCAGTATGCGTGTATCGGTACCATACTCGCGACGTTCGTAGGCTTGATGCTCATCGACAAACTCTTCTTCGATGGAACGAAGTGCAGGGTTATTGGATGATCCGCCACCAAACGTTAATGCAGGCGCGTCACTATTATCGACAACTTGACCACCACCCATTAATTGTAATCTGTCATCCTCCGGAATCAATCCCTGCAACCGCTTCAAATGATCTTTGCCACCACATGTCCGTAAATGATCCAATCTACGAACCTTACTTGCCAAGTATATTGCACGCGCAGTACTTGAATCTCCTGCCGCGGCGGCACAAAGCATCAATGCACTCACAAATCCATCATCTTGTCGTACCTCGGCCTGTTCGGCCAATACCACAATCTTACGCGCCAATCGTCCATGATAGGAAGTAATACTCTCCCTCCGTCGATTCTTCTTTGACATGCCTCCATTTAGTTTGTTAGCAGTTTCATGACTTTTGGCCACGGCTCGCAAAGCGGAAGTGAACAACAAAGTGGTGGGCTTGACGCGTACCGTCTTCCCCTCTCTATCAACATACCATCCATCCTCCTCACCATCCGCATTCCTCAACATCACTTCATCTCCATTCTTATTCAATACCCCATCAGCATTCACCGGCATCATCATTTGCATCATTATTTCATCAAGTAAGTCAATCGCCTGCTCGGGTCGACCTTGTGCCGCAAATATCCGTAGTAATGCCCCATATGCCATAACATCGGGCGCGACACTATGTATTCGCATCTCCTTCCAACGTGTCCATGCTCGATTGGCGGCATCGGATTTAATCGATGGATGTACATCAGAACGCGAGATTAATTTGTAGCAAGCCGAGAAGAAGGATGTGTATGCTGGCAATGGCGGGATGGATATGGGCACAATTCTCTTCTCTATATTTTTTGTCATTGACTTCTGGTGTTCATACTCCAATCTCGACTCCTCCAACATCTCGTCCAACACCACTTCTGCACCACGATAGTCCCCCGCACGTGCGTAAATATCCACCAATGCACTCCAAAAATATTCATTCGATGGCACGTCATGTTCTCTTCGTAACTCATTGACTTTCCGTCCCTCCCAAACACTTTGGCAACACGTTAGTAAGGATACATATGATGATGGTCCAAGAGTGGAAAGAGGTAATTGTACTTCTTGGAGAAGTTGAAGACACGAGGCTAATCCGACGGGATTGGTTCGTTTGCCATGAGCGTCGCGATGGGCACGTAATAGGTCGGACAATAGTCGGTCGGAGACTGTGGAGGTACTTGTAGGTGGAAAATGTGGAGACACTTCCGAAATTGCCGACGACGATGATGATATAGCATTTCCAATAGCTTTCGACTGTGGCGATGAAGATGATGATGGAGATAACAAAACCCCGCCAGGTTCCTTCTGATACTCCAACAAAAATTTCTCTTCCTCTTTACCATCTCTAACCAACCTTTCCACCTTCCTTCGTAATCTTCCATATTCATTACCCATATGTACAGGATATGGACTCGGACTACTCGTCAAATCGGAAGAATTTCCCATAATATCATCCATTAATGCATCACCCCAATCGTACGTTAATCGATCTTGCCACCAAGAGGGCAATGGTGGATGGGGCGTATCCGACTTATCTGCGGCAATTTTGGCAGCATGACGAGAAGCAGCCTTCAATTCCTCTTGGGAGATTTTCTTCTCCTGAAGTAAGGCCTGGAATTTGGGTGTAGATTCAATCTTAGTTTGGAGAGTGTCGACCTTATCATAGTATGCACTCAATTGTTGTTTGAGCTCTTCTTCCTCCAATGCAATTTCCACAAGTCGTTCATTAGTTTCTTTAACTTCCGCTCGACGATGGACGGCCTTGGAATTGGGTTTGGAATGTTTGTTCTTTTCGTATTCGAGAGCTCGTTTCCGACGATGGTATTCTTTGAGTTGTTTGCGGGTTGGTGGTCGAGTTTCTGTGGAGGTGGAGGCGCGATCGTTCCGGCCGGCGAAATGTCGAATTTGTAGAAGTTGGGTTGGATGAATGATTGTGTGCTGTTGGAAGTTCTGCTGGTTGTGGTGAAAGAAAGAGAATGTGGTTGTAGCTCTTGATTTCGATGCGAGCGGTGCTGCACCCCTATGGGTTGAGTTTGGGTTGGGTTGCGAGGGGTGACAGGATGCATTACCTGATAATGTTGATGTTGCGAACTGAGGCGTAACTGAGGTTGCAAAGAATCTGGAATTCATCTTCCATTGTCGACCTGACCGCTGATGGCGTTGGACGTCCGAAGTCAATGCGGTGAAGGATTGGGCAGATGAACCAGGTGACGCTGACGCCCTGCATCGAAGCGAGACTCGAGACAGCATTATCATTATTGGTATTGGGGGAGGAGGGCTGATTTTCAATGAGATGAAGTGACCCGCGGCGAAAGGAGACTGGATGCGCTCCCTCAGGACTTCTCTTTAAAGAGTATCGTGCTGCTGGTATGGTATCTCTGTGATGGGCCTCCAGACCATACCATACCCAGCCAGAGCCAGAGATGCCCAGCATCCGTCGTCGTCGTCGTCGTCGAGCTTGTTTGGAGAGAGCTTTGAGTGTGCATGAGAAGATTGTGCGGCCAGCGTTCGAGGGCGAGTGAGAGCCAGACTAAGATCCTGCGTCTACAGGTTCCTATGTAGACAGAACTAACTACTCCTACACCTAGCTTCTCTTTTTTGAAGTTGAAAATGAAATTTAAATTCGCTCGTATGTAGCTACGGTCTTGGAATCCGTAACTGGAATTTGTACTGTTCCTTGTGTAGAAGTCGAAAAAGGCGCGCCCCAAAGCGCGGGAAAGCGGGCAAACAAAAATCCAACACCCAACACACCAACCAAGACGACGGACGACGGTGCCCGGTAGGTGCCGCCGCCGAATGGAGCGAACGCGAGGAGACGGCGGCAGATCGATCGTGGTAAAATCATACCAATAATGAGTGCGAATAATATCTATGGTGGTGGCGACGGTGACGGTGGTGGGGCCGTCGGTCCGTCAATTCATATGCTTGGCGGTTCGCGGTGCAACATGAATTAAGAAAGCGTTCCCAAAGTGTATGGGCCAAGAGGATTTCAACGACACCCAAACCGCCACATAAATTGTCATCGACATCGGCAAACTGAGAAGTCGACAAGGAGTACCCACTTTGGAGTCCAATCATCGACCTCTATCTGTTGTTTCGTCATCTCGTGGTACTTCACATTGACGCTTCATATTCTTCGTGAAGGATGATAAGGAATCCAATATTGGATCCAATTCTATCTTGAAAAGAGTAAAGGAAGCATTGGTCACCGTGGGTATATTAAGCCCCGATTTTGAGACTCTGTTGTTATTGTATCTTTGATTTCGCATTGCATTTCCAGTGATTGCACATGGGGGGACGGGGGATGTTGGCAACAACACTCAACAATTATCTTGTCGACAATTGTTAGGTCATAATGTCGCAACAACCGAAATGGACATGGAGGCACATGTTTCAAAACTATCAACAACAATTCTTATCGAGGATTATCATGATACAACAATTAAACTGGATCGTCTACGACCCTCCTGCACATGATTCTACATCGACTGTCCCATGATAAAAACAAGAGTTGAAGCGCTTTAGGATGCACTCCTCCTGTTGAACGTTCCTACAATGATAGACTTCTGCTACTCAACTGTTGCTTTGGTTCTTCGGAAACAATTGAGCTTTCTTCGCTTATCTTCTTCACAAAACTTCGTACTTTCATGCTCTGTCGACAAGTAATGCCCTGCAGTAACCCAACAACTTTGATGGAAGCATCCGACATGATGGCATGTTCTAGCGCCGTCATGTCATCTTGGTCTTCTACCACTGCCGCTAGGGGACATGCATTGATTAACGTTCGGATTGTGTCAAGACAATGTTTCGGTCGTTCAATAGTCGTCGTCGTGTCGTTGTCCTCCTCGTTGAACAGATTGAAACCATCGTCACATGCTAGATGCAATGGCGTCTTGCCTTCCCAGTCTAGCATGGCGCATGCGTTCGGATAGGCACGCACCAGTAATTCAACGGTTGATGGATTTGCACGCATGCCTACCGCAATGTGAAGGGGGGTACGACGGGCAATGTCGATGCAGGTGGGTGATTCGGGTACGAGATCGAGAAGTATCTGGACTAGTTCGGGTGGTGGGTTGTAACGGACGGTGGCGTGTAGGCTTTGGTAGAAGCAGAACACGACGAGGATGAAAAGGGTGAGAGATATGTGTGGTATATGACAGTTGTCTCGGAATTCGCACGTCGCACGTCGTTTACTTACATCGTCATACCATTGAGATGTTGGGACGGTGAGCTTGCTATTGATCGGGCAAACGTTCGAAAGACTTCTTGGTTATTGAGAATAGCATGTCCTAATACGTCCCACTGCTGTGATTCGATGATCGTCATGAGTCGGGAAAGGAATTGCATTTCTATGTCAATGAGATCATAGGGTGCGGTTGCGGCGGTGGTGGTGGAGGGACTCTTCGCCTGCATGGTAATAAGTTGTTGATTGGTGCGAATGAGACGGGCACAGCAAAGCAGCAGCGTTGACATTTCAGATTTCAGGAGTATCCACCGTGTTTGTTACTGTTACAACTCCAAAAATAATGAACCCGAACTTTCATTGACTTGAACTTGCCTTTTCGCTTGTCGTACTATATTCTGTTTAGCGCACAGCCTGGCTTCGTACACGATCGCATCAAAACCGAGCGCATTCAGGCCCACCAACAGGGTCATCGCGACAGATAAATATGTACTCGGTCAATAATGGTACCAACCCGATCTATCTACGAACCATCCTCCGAGAACTTTGATCTCTTCAATGTTGTGGGCAATTGTGACCGAAACGGTCATTCGAATAAGCGAAGATGAGTCGCCTCAATGACTAAGAAGCTCTTGGAACTTCCTGGATGAAAACAGTTGCACGCCACAATGCACACTTTCTGACAGGCTTCATCAGCGGTTAAGCGGTACAGGAACGGGAAAAAGGCAAAATTCGCAGTGCAGCTGCGAATTCGCAGCTTTTCGCACACGAAAAGGGGGCGCCGCAGGCGACCCACGAAGGAGTTGAATACACTTCAAAGTTCGTACGGGCATACCGCTCTTGCTCCCTTTTCGTGCTCCCTTTTCGTGCTCCCTTTTCGTGCAACTTCCACGCGTCCCCTTGCTTGCCTTCCACGCGTGGAATGACAAAAAGATAGATATTGCGCGCAGGACGAAGGAGGACTCTTTACTCTATTCATCCCACTCTCCACACTATTGTTGCTTCCTATTGCCTCCTATCACCAATAAGAGAACTCGACCTTCAGACACATCACCAGAATAGTCAAATCAATTACAATGGCAACCAGCATCAATCAAAGCCAACGCCCAGCCCCTCTCCCTCTAGGTGTGGCACGGAGTACATTGGCACTTGACGCATCAGCACTAAATTTATGGAAGGCATTTCGTAAAGCATGTGAAAGTCCTGCAAGTGTCACGCGGGAAGAACTTGAAGAAGATGGCGCCGAGAGTCTTATTATGGAATTGTGTCGATGGGCTTCATCACGAGCAATTCCCCTCAAATTTGACGAAAACTTGGAACGGCCTCCCAACAGTAATAGCAACAGACTGCTCCAGACAGTTACCCTTATCAAATACATCGGCAAGATTATCAAATATTTTCGGACAGTTTACCCAGATCATCCAGACTGGAAGGACCTCCCAGATAAGCAAGACGCTGTTCCTAAGTGGTGGTCGGAGCTCATCCCTTTGTTTAAGAAGACCGCTCGTAGTTTTGTTTTGCAATACCAGGGTGATGGTATCTTCGGAGTTAATGACATCAAGCCATTATATCAGGATCTGGGTTTTGATGACAATAATGGCTCTGAGCCACTGCGTATCTGTGACCAGAAGCATATCTTTACCAAACTCGTGGAGGAAGCATCTGAATCAAACAACAATCTGCAGATGTTAGCAATAATGCATGCAGTGGCGGATGCGATTGGAAGAGGTGGGGAGGCAAAGTCACAAACCTTTAGAGACTGGTCATTTGATTATTCATGGAATGTAGCCAACACTCCGTGGAAGGAAAAGAAAACAATCCAGGGCTATGCTGTACCTCGAGTTGCAGATGAGCGTTGGTATGCAGACTGGTACTGTATGATGGGAATGTATTGCATGTGCGAGCATGGACTCTACCGCTCCCCACAACAGGTTAAGTCTGGTCTTATGCTGGCAGTCTTCCCAATCCTTCATGGAAAGTCAGACGAGTATTGCTCAGATAAAATTACGAAGGTTATACGGTCTGTACTCCCAGAACAAGTGAATGAACAATTCTCTGCGAAATCGCTCCGGCAAGCTGGTGTCAATGAATGCTCCAAACATCCACACATGACAATCTTTCACCTATGTGCTCTCAGTGGTCATTCTACACAAACTACGGTGGATTCTTACCTTGATACCGATGATGTGGGGAGGGGAGTTCCTGCTGTTAATGCTCTCCATAAGAAGAAAAATTTATTCACACCAGTTGTCATTCCAACTCTCGATACCCTTGGCGCTGATAAGGAGTCTGCATTAAATTTAATGGGGGCAATCTTCCAGTGCAATATTCCAAAGTTCGCGAAAGGCAAAGAGTTGTACACACTGATGGAAAAATTTACTGCGTCATTAATAATGCACTACCCTCAGGTGCGGAAAGATTGTGGGGCTGACAATCGAGTTACACACATGCTGTTGGATAAAGCTTTGAGCACTCAAATCACTTGCTCAGATTCTCCTGGCCTACCGGTTGATCAAGTATTAAAGCGGTGGTCTCAATCTATTTTGAAAGAATATATGCATCAGTCAAGGCTTGCTAGCTTATCGGTGATGGATGAACCGGGGAAAGAAGTTTATTCAGCAATGGCATCATTGGCTGATAGTGTGAAAGCTCTGACCAAGTCAAATGAAGCGCTAATTGAATCGAACCGAGTTTTAGAAGGCAAGGTTAACAGCATGAGTGATCAGTTCAACGCCCTAGTGCAACAACATGCTGAAGACAAATCAACGATTAGCTCCCTCCACGTTGGAAACAAAGAGTTGCGAGAAGAAGTAAGAAGAATGGCTGAAATTGAAGCACTCCGCTCCCAGCACCTGATGTTAACTCCGCAAGGAGGACTGAGCACGACACCAAGGCGAAGAGCAAAGAAGAGAATGAGAGATTCTAATATTGTCGCTCGTCTTGATATTGCCACCGAGGAGGAGAGTGATACTGTTGATGATGAGGAAGGGGGTGGAAGTGTCGCTGCTGTTCCTCCTTCTACTCCATCGCATCCATCCACGACAACCGCCCCTGCGACTTTCACTACACCGACACCAGTACCAGTACCAGTACCAGTACCAGCTCCAGTACCAGCACCAGCACCAGCACCTGCACCAACGGCGACACATAACAATCCAGCGGGGACGCATAGAAACAATACTCACCATGCTACCAGAAATTCTCCTCGTCCATTGCAACTACGTGCATGTAATCAAGTAACAACCGGTGCCGCTGAATCAATGAAAAACAGAATGCTCTCTGATGCTCTGGTCCTTCTGGCTCGACAAGGGTTGCTTCGACTGCCAAAGAAGCTGGAACACGTTAATCTTCCAGCCAAAGTCTTTTCTGAGAAACACTTTATGACCAATTGCTTGGAGCTTGCTGATTATGTTGCACAAAGGAACCCCGATGTTAAAGATAGCATCAATATCATGAGAAATTCCACCATGTTCATGGACCAGGTTGAGATTGCCGATGCAGCTAATAAAATTGTGATGGCATGCGAGCAGCAACTGGATGAATTCGTGCCACCAAGAACCAAGCGGAGACTTGACACAACCATTACCGGCATGGGAGCTCGTATCAAGAATTACAAGCAACGTATCAAGACAGCAAAGAATTTCCAGGGTCACTTATGCAGGGTTGGTTTGATTTCATTGGAGGAGTTAACAATACTTGAAGAGCGTAGACAAGGGAGAACCTGAGCGGTGAAACTTCAAGGATGGAGGATGGATG
>JALLBK010000426.1:0-12992 GCA_036940085.1 Discostella pseudostelligera | reverse complement strand
GCACGGCCCAAAATAAATCGTCGCCGACCATGGCGTCCGTCTCTTCCTCCGCCAGCGGTCGCTCCTCGTACAGCGACTACATAAAATCCATCGACATTCATTCTCCCATCTCCTCCGAATTCCGCATACGCACCCTATCCGGTGCTCTTCTCTCACTCTTCACCCTCCTATTAACCCTCTACTTCATTACTACCGAATATCAATACAACATTGCCAATGTCTCCCTAGTAAATCATGTCCATGTCATGCCCCAAAGTCCAATTGGTCTCGAGGTATCCTTCGACATTACCTTTCCACGTATACCCTGTGCATTGTTAGCCAGTGACGCCAATGATCCAACCGGACAGGGACAGAGTTTTCATATTGATTCCAATCGTCATCGTGTGTGGAAACATCGACTCGATGCCAATGGTCGGACGATTGGCAAACGATCGAAATTCGAATTGGGTGGGACATTGTTGGAAGAACATCAGTTGGAGACATTGCAGGCGGCCAAAGAAGAGGATCGACAACGACGTCGAACAATCATATCAGAAGAAGATGGAGAAGTGATTCTTGGAGAAGGTGGTGAAGATGAAGAGGAGGCCGATGATGAACAAATCTGTGGCTCTTGCTACGGGGCTGCCACCGAAGAAAATCAATGCTGCAACACCTGCGATGATGTAAAGCGTGCCTATCGTCAAAAACAATGGCATATTCCCGATATATCCAAAATTGATCAATGTCGACATCTTGTCCGGGCCGAGCAAGAGGAGAATGAGGGATGTAATATTCGGGGTGATGTGGCGTTGAGTACCGGTGGGGGGAATTTGCACTTTGCTCCGGATAGGCAATGGGAGAAGGAGGGGGATGGTTCACGGAAGAATAATTTGCAGAGAGGATTTTTGGATTTGAATGCCATTTTGGAAATGTTTAGTGATGGTACGTGAAGATGATATTTTTGCGATTTGTAATGGTTCATTTATTCGAGTTACATCATGCATCTTGTTTGTCTTCCCTCGACTCTATACCCTCACACACAAATCTACCAAATCAATTCACTCCTAGCATTTGAACAATTCAATGTCAGTCACACGGTAAATCAACTAAGCTTTGGACCACCACTCTCCCCCAAAACGCGTCAATCACTCGGCCTCACCAGTCAACTGGATGGGGCCACACGCACAGTTACAGATGGTTACGGCATGTTTCAATACTATCTGCAAGTAGTACCCACTATCTTTCGATTCTTGAACGGAACAGTGATTGAGACATTTCAATATTCGGTAACGGAACATACCCGACATGTTGACCCAGGAAGCAATCGAGGATTGCCAGGTGTGTTCTTCTTTTATGAGGTAAGCGCCCTGCATGTGGAATTCGAGGAGTATCGAAGAGGATGGACACACTTTTTTACTGGAGTGTGTGCTGCAGTGGGTGGGGCATTTACGGTAATGGGAATGCTCGATCGAACCTTGTTTGAATGGAAGAGTGGTGGAAGTGGAGGTGAGGGATTACCATTGAGGTGAGGAATGTTGAGGTGTGTGCAGATTTGATGGGATGTGGCGTGCAAAAGAAGTAGAATGAAGAAAAATGAAACCCCTTGTAAAGATATTTAGAATTTACTTCGATTATGCAAGTTACGTGAATCCCTCCCTGGATGGTAGCCCATCGATTCTATGTATCATTATTTCTTCTTTTTCGTCGTGGACGTCTTTCGCTTCTTTGCGGAAGAGGCTGCAGCACCGCTTGCACTCCTTGCTCGCTTCTTCTTTCCCTTGGTGTCGTCACTATTGTTATTGCGATACTCATCATCGTCGTCCTCATTATCCCCATAATTATCCCGCTTTCTCCTATTGACATCCTCCTCTCCATCATACCTATATGTCTCGTCCATACTTCCATTCTCAACTACTGCATCCAGCTTTGCCATGACATCAGTACGTGTCTCCGCATCAAGTGTCACAAATTTATCAGTTATGGATTCGACTTTGAGTTTTCCATCACGTGTCATGGCCACGACCATGGCCGTAGGACCAGGACGGATGGTGCCCCGATATTGGTATCCCTTGAGGTCTAAGATGACTGCAAATATACATCAATGTGCGCAAATGAGGAATCACAGAGAGAGTATTTCATACAATAAGAAGCAAAACGTACCACCATCACCATCGGCCTCGAATCTACCGATGGCACCACTCTGTCCATGAAAGTCCAATGGACGATGTTGCTGTCCTCCTCCCGCCGTCGACGTCTTTGTGGATGTGGTTGAGGATGGTTCATTGGCCACCTGTACCAACACCATGCATTCATTCTTTCCAGCTCCACGAGATTTGTCCAGTAGGGAATGTGGGATGACAATATCGATTCCACCATCGTTGTTATCATTGTTTGCTGAGTCAGGGTTCATATCGTCATCATCGTCGTCGTTACCTTTGGGCATAGTAACCTTCTTCTTCTTTGGGCTAGGGTCGATTCCGACACTGCTGCTTTTGCTGCTACCAGTTGTGGTGGAAAAAGCTGCCAACTTACGATGATAATTGTCATTTTTATCACCATCACCGTCATCGAGGAATGTCGACTGTGTATCAACCTTCATGTTTTTTCTATGCGACGATGACGAAGATTTGGATTGAGGACCCGGCAGTGCCCCCTTCTTCGTTTTGCTCGTAGTAGTAGTAGATTTTACCCCATTCCCTCCTTTTCTGCTCGCTGCCTTCTGCACTTCCCCGTAATTGTCATTGTCACTGTCATCAACGGCAATGACTTCATCGTCATCATCCTTGTCATTGTAATCTTCGCCATCATCATATTCATCATCGTCATCATAATCTTCATCTTCATCGTCATCTTCTCCATAATTGACTTTCCTTCCGCCACTACGAGCGGATGATCGCCTCCTCTCACCCACCGACTTCACATTAAATGTATCGTCGTCGTCGCCGTCGTTGTCACTGTCGAAACTAATGTCGCTCATGATATAGTTCTTTTGTTGATGGGCTTGATTTTCTTTTTCTTATGGTAAAGTGATCACAACAATACTGCAGCGTTGCCAACACCAACACCAACACCAACAACAGATATCATCGAGTGTGTGCGGTTTTATGTCTCCCGCCAATTCATGCCACGTGGATCCACAAAGATCCATTTTCCCGAGAAAGCAAATAATAATTTACGAGAATCTATTCAATTTCAAAAATTAATTTCAAAAGTCACGGTTTTACCATCGTCTGTCCATCGCCAGTTACCGTCTGTTCCTCGTCCGCCCGCCCATCAAAGCAAACAGCAACAGCAAGCAACAAGCAACGCCGAACGCCGCAGAGAGCAGAGACAGAGAGAAGAGAGAGGCAAACCATGACGGACAAAGACGACGGTAACGACGCTCGCATGGAAGACATGGACGACGCCGTTGCCAATAACGGTAATGATGGCGATGATGATGTAGTCGTTGTTCTGGATGATGATGACGACGATGAAGAGGACACGCCCGTGGCACAAGTCGTCATCGGTAGTGACGATCATGACACCGCCGCCGCCCCTACCGCTGCCACTGCCGCATCAGCACCAACTGCAACGCCCGCACCAGCAGTAGCCGCGGCAGCCACACCAGCAGCAGCAACACCTTCCATTACAGCAGCATTGAACACACTCGCCGCGGCAGCAGCTGTATCATCACCATCGCAATCGGTGTCATTGGCTGGATTTGCTGATGCTGCCACAACATCAACCCCAACAACAGCCACATCCACTACTACTCTAGCTGCAGCACCAACATCTACAACTGCAGCAGCAGCCACTCCTCCCGCCACCACTACCAAATCGACATTATTCAATTGGATGACTTCTACGCCATTGTTTGGCTCGAGACCTGCTGCACCCACTACAACTGTTGCTCCCACTCTGACTGCTGCTTCAGTTTCACATGCAGCACAAGCAGAGGGTGCAAAAGACGATGTGGTGGAACAGCTTCCCGACAATGATGAAGACAACAACGAAGACGGGGGAGAAGACGAAGAAGTTGAAGTTGTGAACGACGCAGAAGAAGAGGGGGGAGGATCCCTTGCCGTCACCCCCGCAGCAGAAGCAATATTGAATGCCATTCCCATCGATACTTCCAACCCTATCACCATGTTTGCCACCACTGCCATTACACTCATGGATGAGCAGGATGAAGAGAAGGAAGAGGAGGAGATTGAAGAGATTATGAGGGAAATGCGTCACCAAAATGAGCAAGAGGAACAACAACAAGGCGAGGATAGTGACAATGAATTGATGGCGGTGGATGGGGAGGCGGGGGAAGAAGAAGAAGCTAACATCAACGCGGAGGAAGCAGCGGCACGCAATGCCTCCGACATTCTCAATCGGGATGCACTCTACTCAACCTACGAATCGAATTATGCCACCCTTCAATCAGAACGGGATGCATTGCGCCGTCGGTTGGCTGCAGCTCAAGCCGACGCTGACAAACGCAGTACGGAGAAGGAAGCACTTCAGTTGGAATATGATGATATGAAATTGAAATTTCGCCAGGGAGAAGAAAAGATCCTACACATCCAAAGCCAACTCTCGTCTGAACAAGCCCAACGGATTGAATTGCAACGCACTCTCGAACATACCAACGAAACGATCGATCGAGCTTTCAAAGAGGCCGATACTCTCCGATCCGAAATCTCTCGCTTAACTCACTCCAATCAAGAAATGAACACACATTTATCCAGTATGAGCATCCAACATTCCGTAAGTGCCAGTGAGGCCATACCACTTCGTTTACAAGTCAAACGACTCGAACAGGAATTGCATGCGATTACGGTACATTCCAATTATCTCGAGGGGGAAGTATCCAATAAGAATGAAGTACTGGCTTTGTCAGAACGGAATCATTCCAAGGAGATACGTGAAGTGAGGGGAGCATTAGATCGAGTGCGTGCATCACTAGAACGACGGGATGGGGAATTATCCTCGATGCGAATATCGAATGAACGACTTTCCAAAGAAATGGATCGATTAAGGAAACAATTCCATGAGAAGGAATTGGAGTATACATCTCAGTATGAATTACTGGAACAAGATTTGAATAAGGAACGAGAATTGGTCATGCTGAAAGATCAACGGGCATCACTTGCCGAAGATCGATATGGAGCATTGCAGCGCGAGGTGGCAAGTATGACCGAAATGGCACGGAAAGCATCGGACGTGGCATCGGCTCGGGAGGAGGAGATACGTCGACAATATACGGAAATGATGGAGGAGGCATTGACACGTTTGCGGGAGGAGGAGGGACGGAAAGTGCAAGAATTGGAAGAGAGGGCCCGATTGGCTGAGGAGGCGAAATTGACGATGGAGGAGGAAATATTAGGGAGGGGTGGCACGCCCCGACGTCGTAGCATTAGTGGTCGAAGGATGATTGAGGGTGGATCTGGAGGAGGAGGAGCAGCAGCGGGGGAAGATGACTCGTCGAATCTTTTGTTACTTGACGATGGTGGTGGTCCGCTTGGCCTCACCGACCTGTACACCCGATTAGCCGAGACCGAGGATGATCTTCGCGCAGAACGACATGAGAATCAAAAGCTCAAGATAATCATCGATCGGATTCATCGCGATGTGGCCGCGAAAACTCCCATATTCCATCAACGTCAATTGGAGCTTGAGGGTGCCTTGGAGGAATTGGAGGTGACGCGAGAGCGCCTTGAGTATGCTCGACGAGAGTATGTTGACATTCGTGCCGATAATCAGGATTTGGAATTACGAAATGGACAACTGGAGCGGGAATGTGCCGAATGGAAGAAGGAGAATGTAGACCTAGCGACGCAAGTTCAAAGTCTCCTCCAACGTCGCGCGGCTCAGGCTGGGGACTTTGTATCGTTCGATGGCATTGCAACGCTGCAGAAACAGAATCAAAAGTTATTGCGTGATCATCATGTTTTGACAACGAAGATTGCTGAATTGGAGGTTAAAATCAAGAATGATCCCGATGCTATTGAATTAAATTCACTCCGATCTGAGGTGAGCGCATTGCGTGAGGAGAGGGAGACCCAGGCGAAGCTTGTGGCGGGAATTGTCCACCAACGCGATTTGTACAGAGCCCTGGTTGCGAAGAATGATGCTCCACTTCTGCTTGCACAGGAGGGAACAACCACGGACCAGCTTGCGTTGATAGATGCGCGTGTGGAGCAACTACCGCTCATTGAGGCGAGGAATCGCGACCTCGCGGAGGAGGTGGCGAAGTGGAAAGTGGAAGCATCATCCTCGAAACATGAACGGGAGGCATTGGAGGTTCGATTGGCACGCGTCAATGCCCATGCCGAAGAATTGACCACATCGAATGAACGTTTGCGCGGCGACCTTACGACTGCCAAGGCTACTGCGGCTCGGCTTGAGATTGATGTCTCGCATTACCAAGGCCAGGTGGAACGTCTTGAAATCTCGTTGGCGATGGCGAAGTCAGAGAACGAAAGTGAATCACGACGCAGGACCGAGTTAGAGGAATTATTGGGGAAGACAGAAAGTCATTTAGAAGCAGTGAGGAGCGAGTTGGCCAAGAAGGAGCAGCAGTATCAGCAGGTGAGTGAAGTTGTTGTTCAGTTCCTTTTTATTGCGAGAAGGTGTAATGTGGAATGCTCACTCATTACTGTTTCATCAACTAATCACAGGCTACTTCAAAGATGAGGCTACTCGAAGTTCAGCTTGAAACAACTACTTCGAATGAGAAACGGATTGAGTCCGAGGCAAGTGCACTTCGCTCAGAACTTGCCAGACAGGAGACCCTCCTGACATCGGTCCAGCGCATCGAAGCCAGCCTCACAGCGAAGTCGGAGGCCGCGCTCGAAAATTTGCAGGAAGAGCTCCTTCATCTGAAGGAATTGAAGTCTGACGATGACACAAAATACTCTACGGCCAATCAAAAGTTGGAGGGCAAGATCGCCGATTTGGAGCTGGTTGTGAAGGATCTGACCGCTCAGAAGGAGGCAGCGACAGTCGAAGCGACGAAAGCTAAGTTGGAAGGCTCGAAATTGAAGGTGAAAATTCAAGAACTTACGTTAAATCTCAAGACAACCGAAAAGGAGCTTACGGCCGCAAAGGTCAAACTAGGCGATGTGACTATTGACACAAGCGCCGAGGAGGCAGCCGAGGCAAAAATAGTTTCATTATCCTCTGAGCTTGAATCGGCGAAGTCTGAACTAGAGTTAGCGCAGAAAAGAATTGCTGATTATCAAGCCATTGCGAAGTCGAGCGAAGCTCAGCTAGCCGAACTTACTGCGGCGTCAACGAAGTATAAAGAGGAAACAACTTTGACGTTGGAGAAACTGCGAAAGTCGGAACAGTCTCAACGCGAGTCTGTGGTTGAATTGACGAACGATCTAATGTCCCACCGCGGTGAGAAGGAAAAGGCAATCAATGAGTTAAATGCAAAGGTTGATTCACTTACGGCACAGCTTGTTGGATCAAATGAGAATGCGGCCAAGGCTATTGCGAGGACGGATTCTTTGACGGCGGAAGCAAAACGATATCAGCTCGATGCCAAGAACGCCAAAGTCAACTACGAGCGCGAATTAGCATTGCACGCGGAAGCTCGGACCGAACTGCGCATCGCTCGGTCAGCTTTGGAGTCAGAACAGCGCCTTCGAGAAAGTGCCGAGTCTCAGCTCGCGTCGTCCTTAGCGGAATTTGAGGCCGAGAAAGTGACATGGGAATTGACGAAGACGAAGCTTGAAGAATCGTTGCAGGAGGCCAAGTCGAGACTTGAGGCGATGCGCAGTCAGAATAACCTACTACATGATCAAATGGCGTCGCTGTCAGCTACCGTAAAGAAATTTCAGTCTGACAAGGTTTCGCGTATTATCGGGGATGAATCGTCGAGTGTTGAAGCTGCTGGAGATGCAACTGGCTCCGTTGTCTCAGACGGGGAAAAGCAGCTCTCGGATCTACGTGAACTTCTCAAATTCAAACAGTCTGAATGCACTATGCTGGAGGCAGATCTCGCATCCGTGAAGCGTTCTTCGGAGCGC
This sequence comes from Discostella pseudostelligera, assembly GCA_036940085.1. Taxonomy (NCBI): domain Eukaryota; phylum Bacillariophyta; class Thalassiosirophyceae; order Thalassiosirales; family Thalassiosiraceae; genus Discostella; species Discostella pseudostelligera. Next base: position 5,007 of record JALLBK010000426.1, on the reverse strand, counting down.
GAGCGAGCCGCTGCTGAGCTTGCCAAACGAAGCCTTGAGGAGGCCAGGTCCGAGTTAAAGGTTCTGAGAGAAGAGACTATTATTGAAGGCGCTGGTGGTACATCCGTATTGGAAATTGATAATCTTCGTTCCAAGCTCAAAAGTGCAGAGGATCAACTTGTCCTAATCCGCGAAAGTAACACGATGCTGCGCGAGGAATCACAAAAGGTGACTAAGAAACTCTCGGATGTCACAACAGAATTCAATTTGTTCAAGTCATCGACAGCTTCACAGATAGAGCAGGTAAAAAATATGGAAATTTTGCGATCGTCTTTGGAGGCTGAGAAGGATAGTTTGTCACAAGAAGTCGAGGCGTGGAAGAAGCGTGTGCATAGCCTCGTTTCCAAATTCAATCAGATCGATCCCGAGGAACATGCTCAAGCGCTCGCAAGCGTTGAGCAACTGAAGAGTGAAATTGCTTCGCTTAAATCTCAAGCAGAGGCCAGCGCAACCAAAGCCGATGCCCTTATTTCTAGCCTCAATAAGGAGGTTGCATCACAGAAAGCATCAATTGGAGCATTCAAGGCGGCACTCGAGAAAATCAAGAAGGAAAAAGAAGAATTAACCAAATCCGCCAAATCGAATATTCTTGCGATGAAGAAGGCCGCAGATGCACAGGTAAGTACAAACCGCATACCAGTCTGTTGTGTTGTTGTATTTTCGATAACTGCCTTCACTGATGAGGTGTTGCTTTCTTTTGATTAGGCCGCGGCAAAACAGACAGAGACAGACCTCACTGCGGCAAAGTCTGAAGTGAACGCACTTAATGCGAGGGTAACTAGCCTCAAGGTATGTTAAGATGCAATAGTCCTTCGCCGCTGTCGACAGTCAATCCTACCTCATCTCGTTTGATTTATTATTCATCTTAGAAAATAATGGGCACGATGCAAACCAATTTGCAAGCAACGAAGGCCAGCGAAATCAAGGCGAAAGCGTCAGAGGAATCGCTGCAGCTGGAAATTGCTTCGTTGAAGGAACAACTCGTCGTCGCATCCAATACCACCGTTCCAGCTTCTGCTCCTGCAATCGAGGCTGTCCAGCAATCTTCGTCAGCGACAAGTGAGAAACCCCAAGTGGGAGCGGGGACAGGAGGTGCAGAAATGTCGTCACCTCCAGCTGAAGTAATAGACGTGGACGAGGTGCAACTTGTCGAGAGTACAAAAGCAAAAGACATGTCTTTGTCTGAAGCGCAGCCTGCATTAACAGCAGAAACCGTTGAGATAGTGTTAGATAAAGCTGCAGATCAAAACGCCGTTGCTGCCGCAACAGATTTGGAAAAGAAAAAGGGGAGAAAGCGCAAAGCAAACGCACCAAAAAAGAATGTCGTCCCAGGGTCGGCTGTTGAAATTTCTGATGCACCGCCGATTAAGAAGGCTGCCACGGAAGCAGTTACTGCGAATGTGGTGAATCCGCCTGTCATTGAAACTAAGCCAGTTGCCGAGAGTACCGCAGTTCCTACTCAAAAGAAGATTGTGCTTAAGAAGCTTGGTTCGGAGAAGGTTGTGCCATCAACGACATCGACAGCGGTTGTCTCGGAGAAGCCCACCGCAACAGCTGCTGGAAGCACTAAACTCCCCATGTCGAAGAAGTTTACGAAGAAGCCTATTGTCACAACTACTACCCCATCGGCTGATTCTGCTGGCACGTCGGCTTCAACTGCGGAGAATCAAGCCACCACTGCGGAATCAAAGAAGGAGGACGAAATGAAAATGAAATTGGAGCTGTAAGTTTACTCGTATTCATTTTTTGTCTTTCCGTGCTCCCTCGAGACAGTCAAGCTCTAACACTGTACTTATTGATTAATACTCAGGATGAAGAGGAAAAAGGCTGCCGCATTGGCAAGAAAATTAGAAGCCGAAAAGCAGCTATCCGCAAAGAAGCTGAAAACGGAATCTACTCCTGCCAATGAAGGTCCAGGCGAGGCTGCGGCGGGCATCGACAACAAGTCTGCCGAGACTGTAATTGAAATATCCACAGCTGACCAGAAATCACCATTGTCGCCCGTTCTAGAAAACGCCGAAGTAAATTCAACAAAAGTAGCCCCTTCTGCCTCCGATGTCACCACGTCAAAACCGTTTGTGTTCGGATCTAGTGCGACTGTCACCACACTTCCCATTCCCAAAGCAACTCCTATGCCATCCGAACCTGATTGTCCCAAACCTTCTTTCTTTGGGACTCCGGCACCTACATTTGGTAGTCCTGTTCTCCCGCTTGGCGGCGCAGCTCCCACCACTGTTGCATTTGGTAGCGGTACTACAACTACCTTTTCATTTGGGGAACTTGCCAAGAAATCACCCGATGGGTCGGATGAGAAGGAGGATCAAAAGCCAGGTGGCAGCGAGGCATTCCTAAATCTCACTCCACCTGGCAAATCGGGTGGAGTGCCTGGCAAATTTGTCTTCGGCAAGTCGGCCAATATCACACTTGCAGTTCCTTCTGGAACTTCATTGACTGCCGCACAGACTTTGGCCTCGTTTGGAAAGGGTTTGGCTTCACCTTTTGGTGGAGGCTTCGGTGGAACACAAACTACTTTTGGGGCTAGTCCATTTGGGGGTGGGATTGCGACTCTTCCACTCTCTACAGCATCCGCTGAAGTAAAGGAACAACCGACACAGTCAGAATCGCAGAAAGAGGAAGGTGAGGTTCCCGATGGTGAGGTTGCAGGAGACGAGGCGTAAGGGAAACAGATGCAATATATATATTATGTGGGGGTAGATAGGAAACATCCTTGTATTTCATGAATAAACGAGTCGAGCAATATTATTCTATTGATAATTTACGGATGAAGTTACATCTATACTACCCTTGTCCGGCATTTACCATCAAACCATTGTTGCAATCCACCAAATTGATCATTTGCTATTTTGATCACATCTCGCAATGTCGTCTCTTCCATATGAAACCTGTCATGCATTGCATGTTTCACATAGTCAAATAATGAATTCTTGGTAGAATACTTACCGTAATGATCTTTCAATCGAACTAAGAAGTCATCGTGAGAGCGATCACCACGGTACGCGGGACGCTTGTCGGGGAGTTTGAGGTAATTCATATTGTTGTTGTCCCAGTCCCATAGGAAGCTCGTATGATGAAGAAATCCACTGCGATGAGGAATGCATTCGTTGTCATCAGCAATTCGCTCTCGACAAAAATAACAATTCGATTGAAGGAGAGATTTGTACTTACCCACTTACAATGGCTTGAGCATTTCCACCAATTTTGCGTTCACCATGTATAGAGTCAAGTATATAATCATTTTCTTTTAATCGAAATGTCGGAAGAGTGGACGTTGTACTTGTCTGTTGGAGCGACGTAAAATTATCGGTGGAAGGAAGTGCAATAGACTCGAAATCCCCACCGCAGAGTCCACACGATTTTCCATGAGCTATGAGTGTTTGTCTTTTATTGTTCTCTCTTGTCACAATATCATGCACAGGGTGTTGCTGTTGTATCGCTTTGTTCCATCGATCAAAGGCAGGTCCAAAAATGGCATCGGCACTCCATTGCATAATTTCTCGTGGAAATGGCGCCACATTTGGCAATATTTCATTCCGCCCAATAAAAGTCGTCCACAATGATGAATGATCAACAACAACAGTACCACCACCACTAAATCGTTTAATGATCAATGCACCATCCTTCCTTGCCGAATCGAGATCGATGAGACGTTCTGCCTTCCCGCCAATACCCATGATGATGGCACAACTTGTGTTCCTCTCTTTGAAGTCATGGCCAAAAGTATCCTCCTCCGAATTTTGATGAGAAGTCGGTGCATAATAATCAGGTAGATTGATATTATTCAGTATTCGATTCTCGTTGGGTTCATGCACACCAATAATTGCCCAGCACCGTTGTCGCGGATCATGTCGAAGCAACAACTCCTCAATGGCGAGACGTTCAATGGCCGAGAGTCCAGTGCCGCGAAGATCTAGCCATGATACTTTTGGCCGATCAATGGCAGTGCCACGGAGGCGACGAATCAGAAGCGATTGAGCGCAGTGGTAGACATGCTTCCGGGTTGACGCTACTACAGATGCGGCAGCCATGGCAATTCCAGCACATCGCCGATCGGTGCGAGCAGTGAGACAGAGTGAGACCACGAGACCACGGACAGTAGATGACGATATGCGTGTTTCCCGCCAAACTTTCTGGTATTGGCTTCGTAGAGTCTACCAATTCCTACAAAATCGATTCGCCGCCCGACGGACAGACTGGATCAATTGCCTCACCGACCATGCCACCGACGCGGGACGACGGACAGCCGCGCCAAATTTGAAAATAATTCCCGCCAAAACTCTGTGCCCATATCTAGGGGGTTCAGGCCATTCCGGCCCGCCAAATATTTTTATTTTGGCGGGAAATTTAAATTTGTGGCGGGAAATCGTCTTCTCGGGAAATTGGCACTCAGCTGGATTTTGGTATCATTGCATCATCACCTTGGGTAAGCGATATCTCAGCACATGGACCATGACACGGCAATCGCCCTCCTATGCCCCTTCGTTATGCCATTTAAAGTTGCTATACGAGGGCGATTTTGGATTGGAGCTCAGGGGCGCGAGATATTCAATGATCGGGTTCGATTTCAATTTTTCTGGATGGTGGCGGCGCTCTAGTCTCCGCTCGAAATACTTCTCGTTGTCGGATATGTGCCGCATTACAGCTCCCGCTTGCATTTGATCGTCAATATGACAACCAAAGGAAGCTGATCAAAGTGGTCCGGGTCGAAAATTTGCGTTTTTGTGGGAGGAGATAGATTTTGAAGGCGGTGGCGACGAAGACGTCGAAATCGATGCCTATGCCGATTCGTCGCATATATTGTTGGGGGTGAACGGCATTACAGCTTCCGCCTACATTTGTCGTCGATATACTGGCCAAAGGAAGCCGATCGAATTGGAGGAACTCAAAAAGTCTCGTGTTTGAGGGAGGAGATGCATTTGAATGAGGTGAGGACGCGCGCAAATTTGTCGA
>JALLBK010000425.1:0-17248 GCA_036940085.1 Discostella pseudostelligera | reverse complement strand
TTCGACCTCGTCAAAATATTCCCTTGCCTCCCTCAGAAGATGATTGCAGAATCTTATGTACTTATCTTTCTGTCTCCGTTCTTCATCATGGGTCAGCTGCTGAGGTTTCTCCTCCTCCTCTTCATCCTCGTCTCCCTCCTCGTCATCGTCATCATCCGGCTTTTCCTTCCCACCTTTTCGACGAGGACTACGGCGCAATTTGGGGGTGTCACAATTGTCAACACTGACATCGTCCTCGTCGTCGTCATCCTCAATAGCCCGCTTCTTCTTTGGAGTCACATGCATTTCATCCCCCCGCCTCCTCTTCTTCAGTAGAGACTCACCATGTTGCCCTCCCGACTTATTCCTTCCTCCTTTATTAATCTTGAATCGATGGTCAAGGACGGACTTCGCCATGTTGCAATTGGTTCAAATAATATTTGTGTGCCCATTGTCTGCATTAATTCAACCACAACAACATTTTATCGTTGCTGCGTGGCTGTGGGTGGAAGCTTCCTGCAGTTTCAAACTGCACAACAACGATAAATTTGGTTTCTTACTATTGTAAAGTAGCTTTCTTTTACTTGTACATCGGTATTGCTATTATTTTACTTCTGAGAAGAACATCATTCTCGAAAAGGCAAATTTTTTCCGTTCAGAAATTTAGTACTAATTCACATGTAACTTCTTTTTGGAACAAGAGCCCTCGTGAATGTGAGCTTATATCTCGTTTAGAAATATTTAATTATCTTAGTGTAGAAATTATTTCTCAACAGCAACAATTTTAGTTCCCCCTCTCTTCCCACCACAATTTTAGTGGAGTAAGTGGTAAGTGGTAAACAGGCATCAAGCTCTTATGTGATACGCATATTATTGTGTTTGTCATAAAGATATCATGCCTCGCCGCGGCCGTCGCGGACATGGATGGTGCCGCCGTCGTCGCCCCTCCCCCCCATCCCCCCAAGAAATAGGTCCACTAGTAAAAGTGCGAACGTCCCCCCGTCTTCGGCACTTATACGATTATCACATATGGATTCCCCGTGGTATCCATCATGGTAGATATCATTATTCTTATTACTTGAAGCCTGTCACATCCTCCCCACTTCCGATGAACAAATCAACCGCTGCAGTCAAATAATGGCAATGAGGAAAAAGAGCACCACACCGAGCACTATTTCATTGTCGTCCATCGTATCTGATCCTGGAGCAATATTTGTCAATGCAAGCGATAGTGTTCACTACCGCCAGTCTTCTGGAGCTAGCTGCCACGCTCGCACTGACAATTATCTGCCCTCGTCAGACGCTGCCAACGACAACAATTATCATCCTCGAATCCCCATGTGGGTACACTCCTTTGCTTCTACCAGGAACTGTTCAGTCCGTACCCAAGCTGGTGCTGTTGCCCACCTCGAAATTCCTGAGCATAATAAAAAAGGGAAAGTAATTCACCGCCGTCGCCGCCGCCATCGGAAGAAGCAAAGAAAACAGGAACTGCTACTTGAAGAGCATATCTTACCAGATCATGTATCGTCTAATCTCCTTACTGCAGATGACATACTGAATGACATTATCGTTTTCGATGGGGGGGATACAGATAATCCCCCCATCATTGCTCCAAAGAATGTAAGTGATATCAATGTTTGCACATAAAATATTATTCATCCTTCATTCTTACTCTTACAAATCCGCGACACCATGTATTATTCCATGTTACTTCTATTCAATTAATTTTCATGTACAGGTGAAATGGAGGAGCATCCGCGTTCGTGATCATCCATCTATCAACATCCACGACACCCTTAATCCTGAAAAGGGGCTTACGTCTCCTTGTATTGATGGTGTATTGCCTTTTATCCGTCTCCCACGCTTGCAGTCGCTATTGATTATGGGTCAAGTTGGGCAGGACAAAATATTTGGTGCTTTAGAATCCTGTGGATGCATTACCAATGAATGACTGGCTATGCTTGATGCGCGTCATGCGCTGGGCAGAGAACTGCTTTGAATACATTGCTGACCACGAGGTCATCAGCCATATTCGTGCCGCCAAGGCCCTCCTTGACTTCAAGACAATGAACATCCCTGCTGACGAATCCATCGCCCCAGCTAAATATTTTGAAGGTATCGGTTTTGGCTGCCATGTCTATCTGCGTTGCCAGGATGATGAACCTGTTGTGTTCTTTTGTTTCCCCTTACTGGGAGTTGCGGTTCCCCTTCGACCAGGCGACTTTCTTTTGTTTAATCCCCTCATTCCTCATAGCATCTCCTCAAGATGTTGACAATCAGATGATGTCATGTCTCTTTCAAAACAGGAACAATTACTTTGACATTGTTGTGCAGCACTGTCTCCATGTTTGTTGGCTTCAACTTCTCGGTTCCATATGTGCATTCAACCTTCTTCATTCTTCATGAACTTCTTCCAGTGCATCAGCCTGCCGTGTGTGCTGAATTCTGGAGATCCAATGTATTCATTGACCATGTCGACAACATCGTCAAATAGTTGGAGACTGCACTTGTGTCGATACACCATGTTGTTCAACTTGACCTGAAGTTTTGTAAGTGCACTTGGCTGATGTGCATCCTTGTCACAGGTAAGTCGAGACAACGTATCAGCGTCATCATCATTGATGATTGAACAGAGTGAGTGATTGCAACCATCAATGTGTGTATCCCCATTGTTCGATTTGTCATCGGCTTCATCGGATGCTGACAATGCATCATCTGATCCATGTGAAACGTTGTCGGCATCGGCATCATCCTCGTCACTGTAGCAATTTGTGTAATTACAACAACTGTCATTGTCATCGTCCGGCGAATCGTTTTCATTGTAGTCACTTTTCATAGAATGGTTGGTATTGATGAAGTCGGATGTACTCTCTTCGCCTTCGTCCAACGATGATACTTTCTTGGCACTATCGAGTTGGTTCTTTTTGAGACAAGAAGGATAATGAACCTTTAACTGGCAAACAGTGCTCCAGCAACAGTTGCATGATGGGCAGATGAATGAATTCGCCTGGTCTGCATCCATGGTGTTCACTATTCTATTCAATTCTTTGGATGGATGTCAATTGGAGTCTTGATAGTGGCTGGGTACTACTGAATAGTTCTTTATGTTGTGGTATGGTAGGTACTACTATCACCGAACAATGTCAAGTAAGTGGTTGACCGTAAACCCCCTATGTACGTGGAGGCACTGACGACACACTGATGTGTGGTGGTGGCAGCTGATGGTCATCAAATTGGACTGTCCAATGCAGCACATTCATGATGGCTCTTGTTCCCAAATGATGTTGCATGTGAATTAGTACTAAATTTCTGAACGGAAAAAAATTGTCTTTTTGAGAATGATGTTTTTCGCAGAAGTAAAATACTACCAATACCGATGTACAAGTACAAGAAAGCTACTCTAAAATAGTAAGAACAGAAATTTAACATTGTTGCGCAGTTTAAAACTGCAGCGTGCATCTACCCACAGCCCGCAGCAATGATAAAATGTTGCTGTGGTTGAATCAATGCAGACGATAGGCACACAAATAATAATCAAACCAATTGCAACATGGTAAAGTCCATCCTTGACCATCGATCCAAGGCTAATAAAGGAGGAAGGAATAAGTCGGGAGGGCAACATGGTGAGTCTCAACTTAAGAAGAGGAGGTGGGGCAATGAACTGCAGATGACTCTGAAGAAGAAGAAGCAGGCTATCGAGGATGACGATGACGAGGACAACGACAGTGTTGACAATTGTGACATCCCCAATTTGCACCGTAGTCCTCATCGAAAAGGTGGGAAGGTAAAGCCGGATAATGACAATGACAAGGAGGGAGAGGAGGAGGAGGAAGAGGAGGAGGAGGAACCTCAGCAGGCAACCCATGATGAAGAACGGAGACAGAAAGATAAGTACAGAAGATTCTGCAATCATCTTCTGAGGGAGGCAAGGGAATATTTTGACGAGGTCGAATCAGCGGCGTACCATAAAGATGTTACTCTCATGGGATGATATGGTGGATGGGATAAGATGACACATCAGGAACTGCATGAGGCAGCGCTTCTGTTGGCAGCAAAAGGGGTGTACCAGGAGAAAGAGATGAGAAAAGTATCGAAGGAGATCCAACTGCTCAGAGCGAAGTCACAGGATACAAAGACCAAACAGATGTTGCGAGAGGTTTATGCATGGTCAGACAAGGAGGCGAGTTTGGCGCAGGCAGTAGTACACATGTGTAAGGAGTACTTGTTTCCTAGGTTCAAGTTCCTACGGGGAAAGTGGTATGAGTATGATNATCAACAGTGTGGTGAGGGGACGGTATGGAGGTACGTTTATTCCACACTTGGTACTCACACATGTCCAGTCTGACAATTTGTTCGCCTCATTGCTCCTCTCACATCATGTGCAGATGATTGTAACCGCAAGGAATTGAGGGGGTGGAAAAATTCATTGATGAAGAGAGGGTCAATATTGTGTACGACTTCATTGCAAGATACGTGCGGAAGTTATACGCCGATGGTACCATTCGCAACAACTTGGAGAAAAATCCTGGATTATGCTTCCTCCAATTCATCACCCCAAGTGATATTGCCTACATCATCACGTTGATCAAAAATGGAAAGACGGTCTGGGATCAAGAACTCATGAAGAAGGCGGGAGGATCCAAGGAGATCACGAAGAAAGCACGGCCACTTTTCACTTGCGGGGAGGGACAGAAGAGACAGCTTGGACAGAGTGTTTGGTCGGATGATGGTATGGAGTATTATGAGACAGCCAGGACTAATTGGGTAGAAGTATATAAGGATGAAGAATTATTTGGTGATTTCTGTATGGGGTGGGAGCAGTGGCTATTGACGGAGACAAAAGAGTATAAAGGAGAGGAGGGATGGTCGAGGAAGAGTCTCTATGATGTATTGGGCACATGGAAGGAGGATGGCAAGAACGATGAACTCAGACATAGGAAGGCTGGTGGGCAGAAGGGGAGAAATGGTAATAGTAAGAAACGTGGACAGTGGAATGAGGAAGAGTGTGAAGATGAGGTGGATGTTTACGAGTATTATGAGGATGAGGAATTGCCAGTAAGAAAGTTAGGAGGGTGTAGAATTGGAAAAAAAGGAGACGGAGGCAGAAAATCAGCGGCAACAAATGTGCATATGGAGAGCGGCAGCATGGACAAGAACAATGGGAGCGATGAAGGTGACAGAGAGAGAGATGACACCAAACTAATTGATGACTTTACTACTGATCAGAATAGTGAAGATCGTGGAATTAATAATGACAATGGAGATGATAATAGTGGAGCAAGGGATGATGAGCGGCGTGAAGAGGTTGTACTAAGTGCAGCTGGTCCTGAAAAGGGAAAGACGATGGGCAAACAGATTAGTGCAACAAATATGGATACGAGGAATAAGGGGAAGAGGAAGACCAAAAAGTAATAGGGGTACCGGGGCACCAACGTAGTGAGTAGTGAGTACTATGGGAGAATGATAACTAGTAAATATGCTATATTGGATAATTAATTGTTTCTAGAATAAAAATATTTTACTGAGCAACAATAATATATTTTAGTTCCATTAAGAAACATCGGAGCAACATTTTTAGTTTTTACGATTACTAGTAAATTTTTGTCAACAACAATTAAATTACACGCATCTTGATTCGAATCACTCTTCAAAAATTAAGTTTTATAAATACAAATAAATTTTGTCAGTTCAAATGGGCAGTTGTGAGAGGGAGTGCCCAAAAACCAATTAACAACACCCATGAATGTAACCTTGAACTGAGCAGCCAAAATCTGTTCAAATCGTTTCTCAACTGCATCAGTGGGAGAGTAATACACCATATCATCGACATACAATCCTATTGTGAGGGGTTCATCATCCGGAGATGCTGGGTGGTCAGGAGTCGAAGGGACACCATAGAAGAGACAAGGATCATGTGGAGACTGCTTGAGACCCATGTTGAGGAGGGCCTGAGACGCCATATCATACCAGTGTTTCGGTGATCGTTGAAGACCATAGAGTGTCTTGTTCAGTAGCCAGTACTCGCCATCCTTGGCATCTGGATCGCCTAGGGGTGGATGTATAATGGTAATTTCATCGTCAGGTAGAGTTGGATTGCAGAAGGCATTCTTGTAGTCAGCCTGTTTAAGTTTTCTGCAACGCTGAACAGCTGCAGAGACCATGAGGCGAAGGGATGAATACTTCAAAACTGGAGCAGCCCGTTCATGCTTTCCCCAACTGCGACCTTCCAGGTTTCCCAGAACGACGATGCATGATTTGGCCCGATCCGGTTGACCATGTTCATCCATCTTCACAACGAGTACACACATGGAAGGAATTGCACGTGGGGCACCCTCTTTCTGGAGTTGACGATATTGCTCAAGAGTAATGACTGTGAAGGTATTAACCTCCTTTAGAGATCCTTTCTCCTCTCCATATGATGCAAGCCAGATTGTCCTGTCAGGGTTGGAAGGGTCCAAAGCGCGTTGGAGAGAGGGTGGGCATGGTTGGGTAAGGGTCTTTGCCGATACATGGGAAGCTGATCCGATGCAATTAATATCAATAACGATGGGCATAGTTGGAGGGACAATATCAGTAATGTCACTGGGAAGAGCAAGTGTTGTGGTAGTGTGAGAGGCAGATGCTGATGGTATGCCTGTGATGTAGGATGGATCAGGTGATGGAGGCAGTGCAAATGAAGGTACCACCCAAGATGGGATAAGTCGATTTTCACTGCAGAGGATGGGCCATTCTGCGGCAAAAGATGGTAGATCGACCCCCCATTCTTCTCGCTTTGATGACAAACGATGCCTGACAGTGAAGCGGTAACCACCCTGAGGAAGATGAAGAAGGAATCCTTTGTGGTAATGGCCACCTTTTGCCAAGGTGACTTTAGAGCCATGATTCAGGAAGCTAGGAATGGTAGTATTGGCTACTGGAGATGGGTCCGGAGCAGTAGTAGCATCCTCCAGGAGGCTGAGGTGAGATGAAGTGACAGGCATTGTATGGCCATCATCCATCATCACCATATAGTTGTCATTGTCAACAGCACCAGCAGAAGTCTTTAGTGGTATCGTGCTGATGGTGCCGGGCATAGGAGATGATGAATTGGGGAGGCGTACAGCCACTCGCATGCCTGGTGGATATTGTTCTGGCACATTGGGATTGTCATCACGGTAGAGGTCGGCAAAGATCCCACCATTGTATTTGATGTCTGTTGGCCATACGGTGGATGGAAGCCAAGTTGGATCCAGTTTGTAGCTGTCAGGTTCGTAGTATTGCCGTGTTCTTGGATTGTAGAAGACCATTGCATTGGATGTGTCGGAGCGACCGACAGCAATTCCTTCCATTGTCTGGGCCTGAAAACTCGACCGCACCACCGACCCGTCTCGTGTATGATTGAAGTAACCCACCAAAAAGAGTGGAAACCACAAGCGAGAATCGGGTGGTGAGTGGTGGATGAGTTCAAATGGAGTAGTGAGTTCATTGTTGACCTTACCCGGAATACAATTCATCATTCGGGCTGCATACTGAATGGCAGAAAGCCAGAAAGCACGTGGCATCTGTTGTTCCGTCAAATAGGATCGGGCCATCGCAACCATCGATCGCCACTGCCGTTCAACAAGACCATTTGAGGACTGACGACCAGCAGGAGCAGAAGCAATATCAGACCCATGTGACTGGAGCCATGAAACCACTGCAGTAGAGAGGAGTTTGGCATCACAGTCAGTCCGGAATTGAACTGCTAAACCACCAGCATCAGTACAAAAGTTGGTGAGAGCTGCAATAATAGCATCAGCATGAAGGCTTTTCAGACCATATACCCACACATATCGAGTTGCACGATCAACCAGGATAAGTGCAAACCGGTAGCCCAAACGACCTAAACCATCTCCATATGCAATGTCAATATGAACCTTGTCAAGGGCCCGAGTCGGACGAGGAAGTGTTTTACCTTTGTTCCGCTTGGGGATGGTGGCAAAGTCACCAAGGGTGGAAATGGGATCACCACTGTTGATGAATTTTGAATCTTTGGCAGTGAGACAGAAGTCAGAGTAATTGCGAAAGCGTCGGTTACCGAAGAGTTTGTAGATTTGATCCGCAGTCAGATGGCAAGTGGTATCAGACCCATTGGGTGTATCGCATGGACGAACAGCCGGAGGGTGATCGCTGTCAATCGGCAGGAAGGACTTCAATGTACCTTGGGAGATTCGGCGCTTGGCAGGTGTATCATCTGCTAAAGGGTCAGGATGTGACGATGGCCTAAGAACAGATGGTGGTGTACATGGATGGGCCAGGCGGGGTGTGGGGCCGTGAGTTAACGATGGTCGCCAGTGAACTTTAGATGCCGGACGTGGGAGAGGAGGCGGGAGAGGTGGGAAGTTCTTGTCGTAGTTGGTGGTAGTAACGGTGGATGTCCGATCAGGTGAATTGGTAATCGGTGACGTAGGCGTAGGCACTGAAGTACGACAAGGAGGAGTATCAATTGGTGATACTCTTGCACTCCGAGCCAGAGGTTGAGGTCGTGGCTGGCAGAAATCGTATGGCCTCGGTGAGCTACGGCCCAAAGGTTTGTATGCAATATGGGAGTCAATGGAATCATCCACAGTTGTGACAAAGGTAGGGAAGTAGACGTGGAATTTGTCGTTGTCACCAACAAAGCCGCATCCCTGCATTGAACGATGGGTTCGAAGGGAGTATAAAGGGATGCGGAGCGACGGGACATGGAGGACATCCCTGACACCAACAACCTTTCCATCAAGGAGGATTTTGATCGATCCGATCCCAAGGACGGGGGCGTGGGTGTCGTCTGCCAGTGTAACCGTTTTGGTAGACAAGGGACGGTAGGAAGTGAAGGCAGAATAATCTGGCCACATGTGGTCTGTAGCACCTGAGTCGGCAATTAAGACGGAGGCCGTGATGGATGATGCTGATGCAGCTGTAGAGGCATGTGAAGGAGAGCCAATGCAAACAGCGTGGGAGGGCGAAGAAGGTGGAGGAGAGGATGGCAAATAAAGAGAGAATGTGGACTTAGCTTTAGTTCCGGCTACCGCCCCAGCAAACGAGGAGGATCCCATATCCTGCTCAACCCTCTCCATATCATCATCACTTTCAAACGCTGCAAACTGGTTCGCAGAAGCACGGGAAGCAGAGCCAACAGAGGAGGCAGGAGCAGGAACAGGAGCTGGAGAGGTGACCGACGACGCCGAAGTAGAAGATGATCCATCTGCTGTACCACCGCCACCATTGCCACGCTTGGTCCGCGGCTTCTTTCCACCAGATTTCCCACCATTGGAACCCACTCGCTCCCATTTCTCCTTGGCCTTAACTTCATTCAACTCGACCACATAACCGGCACCCATGAACTGGGAACATTTATCAACAGTATGGAAGTCCCGACCACAGACACATGATCCATCAGCGGCCAACTGCCGAAGATCTTCCACATTGATGGTAGCTTGGCGCTTCTTAGTCGGCGTCGAAGATCCTGCACCAACCGCAGATGCACTACCAGCAGCACGAGGTCCAGAGTGTAGAAGATGCTGAGCAGAAGCACTGAATTGAAGGGTGGCATGATGAAGCTCCTCCAGTGTCTTTCGAGCATATTGCTCTGGATTCACTGCAAACTGTTGCTTCAACAACTCGAATCGATCATCCAGACCCCTCATATAAATCATGGAGAGAAGACATTGATGAACCTCCACCCCCCCAAACTTCAAAGCAGCAGCATAATGCCGAATTTGAGAGACAAAGTGGTCCAGTGAGTCCTTGGGCCCCATATCCAGGGAGAAGAGGGATTGGAAGTTCGCGTATATATCAGATTCCTTGGTGGGAGTATAAGTCTGGCGCAACCGGTCAAGCATCTCAAACCCTTTTCCCAGGTAGGTGGCATTATCATGAAATGGTTCCATAGCCGCCCCCTTCAACTTACAAACCAACAAGAAGTGGAGACGGTGGCTATTGGCTGCATTTGTAGGCGTAGTGCAGAAGCTGCCATCGTCAAGAGCACCATCCAAAGGGGAATATTGGGAGAGAGTGAGGAAGGATGAGATCCGAGTCCAAAACATCGGCCACTCTAGATCCGGCTTGGCCCCACTGAAGACGTCCATATCCCGCATGAGCTGCTTGGCAAAGAAATCTTCATCAGGAGGGACATGTGCAGTACTCCAGGCCAACTCAGTGGGGGAACTCCTCCCCTTAACAGAAGCAGAAGCATCCTCAATCATCCCCGAATCCACCTTCCCCCCAGCAGAAGCAGAAGCATCCTCAACCATTCCAGAGTCCACTGCATCGGCTGGAACATGGTCCACTGACACCATCACTTGATCCGCCGCCGCAGTGCCATGGATGGAGGATAAACCAGCACCAGATGATGATTGACTGGAAGGATCAAAAGTAGGGGTGGATGTTACCGACACAGCTGAGGAAGAGGGGGCTGGGATGGACAGATTCGGAGGAGGACCAGGGGTCCAAGGGTGCCCCCCATGACGAGGGGAGTGGAGGGGGTGCATGATATTGATCATGGATGGATGCCCCCCATGTAGATGATGAGGGGGGTGAATAATACGATGATGGGTAATAGGTAGTTGGGGCAAAGAGCCCTGGATGCCCCTCATGTTGATGGTAGGGGGTGATATTAATATCATCAGCAGTCAATGCGTCAGGCTCCAAAGGTCGACGGATACTGGAAGAAGTGGTAATGGATACGGAGGAGTAGGCAAGGCTGGCCTGTGGGCTTGGCACCGCAAAGGCCTGTGATGGAGGATCCTGGGGAGGGAGGGGAGGATGATGGACTTGGGAGGATGTGGCATCGTCAGCAGCCACACCTGCAGCCTCGGTGGCAGCATTCCCCGCCAGTAGTACTGCGGCCTCGGCAGCAGCAGCCTGCTCCCTCACTGCAGCCTCGGCGGCAGCAGCCCTCTCTCTAGCTAGTGCTGCAGCCTCGGCGGCAGCAGCTCTCTCCAACGCTGCCGCCTCGTCGGCAGCAGCACGCTCTCTCTCAATAATATCCCGACCTGCTGCACGTACGTCATCACCAACACCAACATGTGCCTGTGGGTAGGCAGTGAATGCAGCGGCCTCAGAAGGAAAAAGTCGCATCTTGTAGGTGAAGCCGTGGTGACAAAACCACGCGATGGCGTGAAGGGCAGGTGGTTGTTGATGTAGCCCGATGAAGATGCAGCCACTATTGGCGGCGCCGTCGCCAAGCACATCGGCAGCGCGGGAGACGAAGAGAACCGCATATGGTGGCGGTTCCACGCCGCGAGCCGCGGGGGAAGCGGGCACCCCTTGAAGCATCCCTTCAAGGACACGGGAGCCCGAGTGCGTAGAGGAAGTCACGTCCTCAGGGGTGGGAGTGTTGCTGGCAATCGACCACCCTAGGAGCGAAGCGGAAATGGCTCATGACTATTGGAGCTTTACTTTATTGTGAGCTGCAATTTGCATGGCTGGGACAATGGCGCTGGCCGAAGGACAGACCAACAGATTGCATTATTTGAATGCTTGGTAATAATATGACGTGCCAAGTGCCACTCAAGCCAATTGAGCTTGGCGCCAAAAATAGCCACGTAGGAATAGTACAACTCTCGCTGGAGGTGGGTGGGACAAGTTGTCCCAATTTTGCCAAACTGTGCCGCAGCATGTTTGATCACCGCGGTGAAAGCAAGGGGACTTCACAAAAGTTGTGGCGCACAGTTTGGCAAAAGTGGGACAAACTCTCCCACTTTTAGGCCACGTGGCACTACTCCGGTACGTAGGAATAGTACCTTTGTCCCAAAATTCCGGATTATGTAGAGAGAGAGGTTTTCTTTCAGCTGCTGCTCTGGCGGCACATCTTCTCTGTTGTCATTGTTTACTACAACAATGCTGACGACAACAGCCACCATCAAAACATAATACTCTATATCGGCAATAACTAGAAAGACAACACCCAACGACATCAAATAGCATTTTTTATTACGAGGACATTGAAATATTTTGACATCGACATCGACATCGACATCGACATTGACATTGACATTGACATTGACATTGACATTGACATCGACATCGACATCGACATCGACATCGACATCAAGTACATACATGACGAAAAACGACAATATTGACATTGACATCAACATCTCTTACATCAACGTTCGACATTTACTTCTACTGACATCAACATAGACATCAAAATACTACTACTACGACGACGATCAACAAACAACTAACAACGACTTCCACGACATTGACATAGCAAGAATACTTTGAAAGGACCATCATGGACACCCTAGCTGTACCTTCTCTTCCACCTGATAATACGATAGATTCTTCTGTCTCCCTTGCAATTCAAGTAAAAACATATGGACAGTGTGCCTATCGTCCAAAGGCATACAAAGAACAAGTCATTACAAGAACAGGGGTAGTTACTGAGTACAATAGTGCATTGTTCCTGAGAAAATGCAACCCTGCTTCATCTGAATATGATAATACAATCAGTCTCGATGTCTATGCACATGAGCTTTTCAAGGACAACGAGGTTTGGGCCAAACGAGATGGACTTCTAGATGATGCACTTGAGGATCTGGTGGCAAGAGTTCGTGGTTTCGTCATCACCAAAGATTCTACCTCCATCTATTGCAATAGACGTGGTACGATGGACACCACAAGAAATTATGTTGGCGGTCATCTAGGTGTTGGTTGCAACTCCACATTAAGCTGAAGGCATTGTCGAAAGGCAGGAGTAAACGCCCTGACAAAGATGGTCATGCAGCAGCAAAATGGCAATACCTCAATTTATGGGATGCCCAAGTCCACTCGACATGAGGATGCACTTACATGGAGACTGTGTGCCACTTCATCATTCCGTTGCAATTGCAGAGAACGAGTAGCTCACCAAGAAATGTGTGTTCATGAGATCAAGGCAATTGGGTTCGATAAAACATTCTTCGAACCTCGCCACATGTTTCGAGAGTGTGTGAGTGGATCATTACATGGTTGGATCGAGCAAGAACCATCAGCAATTGATAAGATCTTAGACTACGACAGAGAGCCAATCACATATCTGACATCCACAGAACATGAAGAGGATGACGACATGGAACAAGATAATTCAACCAACAACTTTGAAGAACCTGATGCTGTTCCTGGCCACCTCCGCATGTTAACTAGCTGAATTTCTCCCATGAATCAAAGCGAGTATTCTACGAGGATGCAATCATTCATTGCACACTACTCAAGATTGGAAGAGTCACAGAAATTTGCTGTGGAGGCATTACTGCTCGAGCTTGATAAAGTATTTTCATCTGCACAACCACCCTGATACCTCAATCGACATCCCCTGTGCGCAATCGATTCGAAAACAAAAACAGAAAAGGTTGAAGTCTGCTCGTGAGGCTGCAGGAGATGCAGCAAAGAAGCGTGTTGATAAAAATCTCCAAAAATCTGGGTTGTCTCAGATGATTATGAGCAATGATGAAGCAATTGTGGTCAATGGTAAGGTTGGTGCATTCAAACACTGCCAGTTCTGCAATGATAATCACAACTACACTTACTGTGACAAAAGGTGCGAGTTGACTGGGAGAAGTAGAGAGACATTGCTCAGGAATACAAACCCAGATCAAGAAGATTTGCTGAGGGAAAGAATAATGTCAACGATGCCTTTCTCCTATGGCCCAGCAGGTGGTGATGCAAACAGAGTATTTCAATCACTTCCGCAGGACTCTACAAAGCCAATTTTGTGATACACGAAGCATCACACGTGCGAGGAATGCCTCTAGACCAATTGCCAGGAATGATATTCTGTATCAGCATTCTTGGTAAAGATGCAGTAGTAATGGCCGGATATGGTAGAGTTTGGATTTCTGGGACAGTCATGAATCGGATGATTACTGTGAAAATCAAGTTTGTTTATGATGAAACCATTAATCATAAAGCAGGCTGGACAGCAAGGCGATGCTTACGAGGCCAAGCTGATGACATGATGGCAAAGCTCCCTGGGTGGGGTGACGATGCAGCACTGACTCCGCAAAAGACGTACAATTATGATGTACCAATTCCATTTGAGAGCGACGATGACTGCAGGAGCACAACCTCGAAAAATTCAAGTTGTCAAAGTTCTATAGCTGATCCATTTGACGTGAATGATGATGGAACTAGCGCTGAACCCATACATGTTGGCGATGAGATTGAGTTCTTTAAATCTCCATTTGTATTTGGAGATCAACGAGGACTAGTGAGAGCCACTGTGTTATCCATAGACCCAGAAGACAGCTGTCCACTTGTTCTTAGTAATCAAATTGCCATAGCGAAGGATGGTTTTCAAAATGATTAAGCGGGTGAAGGTAACGACACCTGGCGACAAAGTATGACACTGGAGATTAATCAATGAATTCACGATATCCTTTGAGGGGTCGACCCTTGAAGCTGGGAGGCAAGCCAATGCATCACAAAGTAAAGAATTCTGTGACATCATGTCGAGAAGAACAGAGCAAGTGAGGGCACGTGCTGAGAAAGAAAACTTTGCTCCCATGGATTTTGTGTTCAACTTTCAGACTCCTAAAGGGGGAAGGCCTCGGAGGGGAAGGAAATAGCCATGCCTACTGTGCAGGAGTAAGGAGACAAATACAGATACAACAGTGATTGATTGTTGGATGAAGATAGAAATGATGACAATGTGATTTTTGCGATGATTTTGTGGACCTTCTTACCTCAGTATTCGGTATTATATATTAATTGAAGAATAATATTTTGTGCCAAAACCTCACTCAATTAACCCAGAAAAAGTGCCGGAAAAATTTTGCAAGGGATTCCCCCCTTACCTAGAAATTGACTCATAAACCCGCAGCATTGGCAAAGTTGTCTATGATGGGTGGGGATGGAGGAGGGTGATGGGATGTGGCGTGAGATGATGGATGGGGAGGTGGTGCTTGTACACACTTTGTCAGCGTGGCAAACGGTCCAGCAACACATATCATCATCTTTCACCAATCCATGAGCCCTCCATACAGTAGAGAGTCCAAATAATCTCTGGATCAGATTTAATGGTTTGATGTGGCAGCTAGCTCCGGATGAAATCCAGTGGTAGTGAACACTATCATCAAACATTAAAACTGGGACCAGGGATCAGAGTTGGGTTCTACTGCCACCCCCATCCACCTAGAAATTAATGTCAAGGCTCGCTGGGAGTTCTGTGGAGTTATGGATGTTGGGATGATGAGTGAGATAGAGAGGTTGGGGGGTAATAGACGAATAATGCAGTGGCAGTGGTGTAATAAATTATTCCAGCAGCACAAGAAGGATACAACTACTGACAGGCCATTAAGAAGGCAAATAAAAATCACCCACATGTGCCATGTTGTCATGGGCATAGAGAGCCTTATTGGGTGGTTATTTTCATAAAGCGTACCTTACCCTTGATGAATGGATGGTAGCTACTATGGTGGGGGAGCGGCTGCCATGGTGCAGGTGAAGGTGCTTTTGTTGTGGCATCTCTTGCTCTCCATCGCTATCTACAATAATATCTTCTCTCTCTTGGTAAGCAGTAAGCAGTAAGTGATGGTGATGGTGATGGTGATGGTTATTATCGCTTACTACTACAGAGCTTTAGCGCCAATTCTGTCCCCTTATGCCCAACATACAGGTTCAATAGGTGTCATAGCTACGGTGCCACCCTCCGTGTGGCCAACAATATGCTACAGTCCGTCCGCCGTATGGATTCTTAATGTTTGGCCTGTGGTTCCTATGTGGCTTGAGGTTTTGCAAGTGAGAAGCAGACGAGACAGGTAAAATAAAAAGGAAGCAGGGGCAAGCAGAAACAAGCAGGCAGCGCGATGATGTTATGAATTTTGAATTTTGGGCCATTTCTCATGGAGAGTGGTCGTTGTATGCGTGACTTTGCATCCAGTCCAAAGTCAGGTTTGATGAGGTTGGTGGTAATGTTGGTCCGGCTGCTTCTGCTTTGTGGTGGAAGCGGTTCATTTCCTCGTGAGTATGCGATCGCTCGGTTTGGAGGTATAGATCCGAGTGCTGCTGGGGGCCCATTTCCCAGTCATACCGGGCGTGGATTTGCGCATAAGTTGGTGCGTCGCATTGTTTCTCTCGGGCGATGTGTGCAGGGGATTCTGCGCGTTGCGTGGGATCATGCGGTGTGGCGCGATCCTGATTTGATGGGCTTGTTGGGTTTGGAGGTAGGTGGCAGACATTCATTCTCTGTTGTGTGGAGGGCCGCGGTGGGTGTGGGGTCTCCTCTGGCTGTCTTTATGGAGAATGTGATTGGGCTTTCGTACGTCGTTGATGATACCTGGGGGGGCGGGTATATTGCCCATGAGTATTTCTCTTCGACTTGGCGGCCAGGTGATATGTTGATGCCAATGAGCTCGGAGACCATTCCCGGTAGTGTGGTTCCAATGATGGTGTATCAGGGTGGGAGGTATGCCGATTTTGGAGGGGTGGATCGGCAGTATCAGATTTTCCTCCATAATTTGCACTGGGGGTTTATGCACCAGTCAAAATATGCTGGGGTGGGAGGGAGTGCTCGGTTTCCTGTTGATTTGTTGGCTGTGTTCGGGATTAAGGTGGGCGGTGGTGGTGCTAGTTCTAGGGAGTTTTGTGTTGCCAATGCTAGGACTTGGTGGGTTGGTGGTGGGGAGTGCTTGGATGAGTTCGGTGAGGGGCAGGATGAGGCGGTGATGGCTAGGTTTCTCATGCCTCTGCGGAAGTCTGTTGTGCCAGGGGTTGCTGAGCAGGATGTGCGAGCTCGTCGCGGTATGGATAGGGGGGCAGTGTTGATGAGGATGATGACGGATGCGCGTGGTTCGATATCAGACGACGATATTATGTCGCTCGTGGTTGGAGTTAGTTTGGAGGAGTGAAGTGCAACTTGGTAGGCTAGGTGTGGCGGTGGTTGGTTAGTGTTCTTCTCTCAAGTAGGTGTATGCATTATTTAGGAGTTGGAAGTGTGCGGTGGCTGCTTCCTTGGAGATTCCTAGTGTCGGTTCGTATTTGTCAGGATGGTAGGTTAGTGATAATCTTCTAAATCGATGTTTGATCTCTAGTGTAGACGCGTTGTCGGTGAGGCCTAGGGCTCTGATGGAGTCAAGTCTGGTTCTCCTGACGAGTTCGGGGTTGTAGTTGGAATTGGTGTGGTTGGAGTTGGGGTGTGGGGTGTCCTGTTGGTGTTGGTTATTGTTGGTGTTTCGATTGTCATTAGTGCGTTGGTTCCTGTGCAGACCTAGAAATAGGTTGACCTACATTTAGGGAGAAAAATTTCAACCTGCATAGGTTAGGGTAGGGAGGTCCATTTTGA
>JALLBK010000424.1:0-19678 GCA_036940085.1 Discostella pseudostelligera | reverse complement strand
AGGGCCATGTTGGAGGCATTGTTTAGGAAGGAGAGAAAGCGACGAAAGATGGACAATCGGCACGAGGAGGAGCATGGATAAACGAAAATTCTGGATGAAACTAACTTCAATTGGAATTCCATTGTATGTGACAACCGAATCGAATGTACTCAACAAATATTCTTCGATCCTATCGACATCGTTTCTCTATTACGAACGCAAGTCGCCGTCGTCCTTCGTGTGAACGTGTTGCTCTCTTTTTTATTGGGCGGTGATCGATCGAAGCCGTTAAGTAGTTATTGCCTGCGACCTACGCATTATGCGAATCTAGTTGGAGTAGGGTGCCAGAGGTTCATAGGGATTTTGCGAGCAAAAAACATTTATATCCGGCGTCGGAATGTTGAAAAATGTACTTTAATTGTTCTGATTCTTAGTAGACAACGGCCATCGAAAAGTCCGCCTTCGCCTCTAGCTACGGAACTCTGCCGCGTCCAAATGGTTTCATTCCAAATTTACTTCAGAGTCTCAGCGAGCCTGCGTTCATGGAGTACTTTTACTTAGCCTTCAAGAAGGAAACGAACGCAACAAGGACGACAGCAACTCCACTGATGGCAATCAGAGACATGCTCAGCCCGGGGTGCATGTTTTCTACCGCACCAACTGCCTCGATGGCACGCTGAACAAAAAGGCGTGAGATGTACTGAACTTTGACTATCGCAACAAGGGAAGAATGTAACGTACCTCAGCATGGGGTGATCCGACAGAACCATCTTCGCTTCCCTGCTTGGGTGATACTGTTGCGAATAGCTCCTTATTGATAGGACTATTTCTGTACTTCTTCGCCTTCTCGACCTTTTGCGTCAGGTACATCTCCCNATAGCTCCTTATTGATAGGACTATTTCTGTACTTCTTCGCCTTCTCGACCTTTTGCGTCAGGTACATCTCCCGACGTTGATTGGCTTGCTCGATACAAGCTTCGAGATCATCATTGCTCGAAGGAGTCTCTTGCGGAGACAGAAGCCTTGCTTTCGCCGAAGATGACTTTTCACTCAGTTGATTTTCCCTATTCGTCGATGCAACTGAGAGCCTCTTCTCCGTTGCGATAAAGCGCTGCAGCTCTTCGAGCTCGATGTTCTTGTTCATTATTTCAACCTTATCACTCTTGAATGATTCAACGTCAGAATATAGAGTGTCAGTGAGGGCAACAAAGTGGCGGATGCAATCGACTTGCCTTCTTTTTGTTCGCATCTTGTATTTCACCAACCATCTCCATCATCAGCTAGCAGATAATGGTCGAACACATTGCAGCAAAAGTAAGAAGGAGATAAATGTAATCGGGCGCAGCATCATCTCTGTGGATTCGACTCACCTGCTGTTTCCTCTTTGCGGCCTTTTTCAGTCGCTTCTCACTCTTCTTCTTCAGTTCCTTCGACTCGTTTAGCGCCTCGAGCATCGTCTCCCTCGCACGTGTCTCCTTTGCTTGGTGATCGTCCTTTACCGCCTGCACTTTGTTTGCAAGAATGTTCTCTTTCCTCTCAATTGCACAAATGAGTTTCATTTGGATCTCTTTGCCTTTGCTTTCGCTAGCAAGTTCTTCTTCCTTTTGCTTTAGGCGGAACATTCCCTCCTTCTTACTTGCCAACTTGTGTGAAGCCTCCTGCTGCTCACGGATGAGTGTATCACGACGATGATTGGCCAGTTCGACTTTCTCTGCGCTCTGCACTCTCTTCGCCTTGGCCAGCTCTTCTTCCTTCTTACAAATAGCACTTGCCCGTTGAAGTTTCTCGCTGGTTAGTAATGCAATTGACTCGACCATTTCAGCCACGGCTTGCTGCTTTCGTTCGTCCGCCCGCCTGATCTTCTCCTCAATCTCCGCTAGACTCCTTTTTGCGTCCTCCTCCTCTTGCTTTCGCAAGTCATCTACCTTATCCCTCTTCTCTGCGGCGGCCTCGCCAATGCGAGCTAACGCCAAGGTATTGGTCATCTCTCGACGTTGTTCGGCGCTAATCAGCTTTAAGTCGCTTCGGAGCTCGATATGCTTTGCTTCAGCGTTAGCCATGTCGAGCGCGAGTTGGGCTCTGCGGAGCTTGTCCTGATTGGATGCCGCCAGTTCTTCTTGAACTTTAAGCTTCAATTCCTCCCGTCGCAGATCAGCCGCCAATGCTTTGATTTCAATTTTCGTCTCGAGTTCCTTTGCTGACCAATCCTGATTATGTTTGACTTTTGCACCTCGCCTGAGCTTTTCCTTCGTAGACCGAGACAGCTTCTTCACCCAGGACTTCGTCTTGTCATCTTTCAAGGCCTCAGCATTGGCTAGCTTGGAGCTGATCTGCTCTTCAAGAGCTTTGATTTTTTCAGCCTCCTCCTCTTTTGTCTTTTCATACACCGTCAGAAGTTTGGCATTGTGAGCCACTGCTTTGGAGCTTACTAGATTGTCCTGCTTACGCTTGTTTGCCTCGTCGAGCTTTTTGTTGATGTCGTTCAAACTAAATTCTTTTCGCGGTGTAGTGGCAAGCTCTTCAAGCTTCTTTTGAATCGTCGATTGCAGAGACGAACCTTCGACTTCCTGCGGATTTCGGAGATTGAACAACGATGAGGAAGTAAAACACGAGCGTGGTAAGTCAACTGTGATCGTGATCATCTTACATTCTTCTCGATCGGGATCTCGAATGCCACGCTGGGAAGAACAGGCTGGATGATCTCCATCGTTTCGTTTCTGGAGCTTCAAGATAGAATTCAAAGCCTCGTGTTCGTGTGTTCCGAAGCAATGATAATCAAAAACCAAGTTCCTCGAATTCTTGTGATTTTTAAAAAATGAGATCGCTGTGTGAGTTTGAAGAGCAGGCTCAGGTTCATGTGAAGGGTCCTGTTCTGTCGTGGCGAGGAGAGACATTCCAGGAGAAGACAGGAAGCAGATGCAAAATTCACTTGAGCAAAACCACTGCGCAAAAAAGTAGTACGAAGTAATGTTTTACTCTACCTATTCAGCCTTTTGTCACATTACCTACGCGCGATATTAATTCCATGTCGAGAATGCCCTAAAAATCCCATACGAATATTGGAAGGCCCTCAATCCTAAAAATTCATCGGTCGAGATGACATGGACTGTAAGTTTAATCATCATCCATTGAGCTAGCAACGAATTTCATCCGCTTCACTTGTGAAGTAAACGTGACAAATGTGACTCGACTTTCTCAGGAAAGAGCGAGGTACGACGATTGCTATTTGCAAAGGCTTTTTGTTGAGATAATGTGGGTTTGCTTTGATCTTGAACCATCTGGCTGAGATTTGCGTTGCGATATGCGGGGAATGAATTCACAATTTTGGCTTTTGCATCGTTGGCAATACGGGCTGAAAGAAGTGCGCGTTGGAAAGCTTCTTGTATCTTCATACTCGCAACCGCAGCATTCATGCCTTTATCTTCGACTGCATCAATGTTAACTGTAGAGATGGCTTCTGGCTTGAGTTGCACTTCAACTCTCGACTTGTTGGCCGGAGTCGTCTCATCTAGTTTTGGTTGGTCACGAGGGACGCGTTGGCGGCGATTTTGATTCCGGATAATTGAAGAAAGATTAGAATTTGATGACATAGAAGTAACTGTCGCTTTCATCACTTCCACTGAGTCATCCTTTTTCTTAGCCACCGATGCAATTACATCCTCTCGGACAGCCGTCTTTCTACGTTCAATGATTGAAGGCGCAGCCTGCTCTGGACTAGCTAGCCCTCCCAGCGATGTGGTTGTTGTTTTTCCGTACGAACTCGTTGGTTTCCCCACTATCGGAAGAAGATTTTTGAGAGAGGTCTTCTTGATAGCAGGCGCTACTTTGATACTGGATTGTTGCGGTTGCTCTGGGGTAGCCATCACTCCAAGCTTTGTCGTCGTCATTCTGCCACCGTACGAACCAATCGGT
The DNA here is from genome assembly GCA_036940085.1 of Discostella pseudostelligera. NCBI lineage: Eukaryota > Bacillariophyta > Thalassiosirophyceae > Thalassiosirales > Thalassiosiraceae > Discostella > Discostella pseudostelligera. Next base: position 15,787 of record JALLBK010000424.1, on the reverse strand, counting down.
TTTCCCACCGACGGTAGAAGATCCTTTAGAGACCTCCTCTTGTAATCAAGCTTTGACACAGGATCGGCATCAGATATGTTTTCAACCCGTTGTGGTGGCTTCACCTGCTCCGTCTGTTCTTTGGACTTTATAGATATTTCAGCAACTGAGGGATTCGTCAACTCAGCTGATGGTTTAGGTGCAGCCTGCGAAGATGGGGATGGACTCTTCTCCCTTTTGGGAAATGCCGATGAAGAAGATGCACCCTTTGCCTTGAGCAAGCCCGTAAGAGGGCCATTACCAGCTGGTGATCCCATAATCGTACTTGCAGGCGAATTCGTTTGTGAAGCAGGCGTGCCTTGCCTCCTAGTTAATGCCTGTGACGACGGAGGAGAAGGGGCATTCCTTTTTGGAAACGACGGCGCACCAACTGCACTAGTGACCCCTTGCGACGATGGTGTAGGAGCAGGCGAAGATGCGATAGTTTTCTCAGGAACTGAGGAAGATGCTCGCACGGTGGGCGATGTCTTCACTTGGCTTGTCGTGATGAGATTAGTCAAAAGACTTTTGCCACCCGCCCTGCCAGTTTTGGTATCTTGGGATGAAGAAACCCCGTCCTCTGCCCTCTCTGAAACATTATTTCTTGATCCTTGAGGCATGACCAGCTGCCTTAATGAGTTCACGCCACCGCTCGTTTTACGTTCTTTTTCCATCTTAAGCTTCATCGCTACCTCTTCAGCAATCCTGAGCCGCTCAAGCCTCACTTCCTCAGCCTTAGCAGCAGTAAATCCTTCCGCTGCAATCATCGGAGATGGGTCGGCTTTCTCGGCGGATAGCCCCACAGTTGCAGCAGATTGGTTAGCAAGTCGAGCCTCCCTGAGCTGCTCTACTTTCCCGAAAGTAATTCTATCTCTCAATCGAATATTTTTGGGAGGGGATACATTTCCAGTGGCGGCTGCCTTCATTGCAGGTTTGCCGAATCCCTTGGGCGGTTCTTGTGCCCTCGTCGGATTGGTTTGTTGAACCTTCTCTTGCCGATTCACTGGCATCGCAACTGCACCCGATTTTACACCTGCTTCATCTTTTACTGGCTCCTTTGCGAGCCGTGCTCTCTCCTCTGCCTCCTTTATGGCTTGTGCTTGAGCTTTCATAGCTAACTGCTGAGTCGATAGTTCTTCCTGCAACTTTGCGACAGTTGCCTCGGCGTTTGCTCGGCTGTTTCGTAGGTCGGTTCGAAGCTGCTCCAACTCAGCTTGCATTTTGGTTTCAATCAAGGCTTTGTCTTCCGTCGACTTCTTTTGAAGGTCAGCAAGAAGCGCCTCCATCCTCCTCAGCTCGACTTCTTTTGCCTTGATCGCAGTCTCGGCATTCGCTTGGCTCGCTCGTACATTATTCTGGAGCTGCTCCAACTTGGCACGCATTTTAGATTCAATCGAAGCCTTTTCGTTCAGCGCTTGTTTTTCGGCTTTGGCGGCCGAGTCAGCATCGGCGCGGATCGCTTTAATATCCTTCGAAAGCTGCTCAACCAACTGAGTCTTCGCACGCAAGGAGTCCTCTACTGTCGCCAGCACATTCACCTTGTCGTTGATCAACGCATCACTCGATTTAGCTTTCTCGAGGACCTGCATCTTCAAGCTTGCTACTTCCTCAGATTTGGCTTGGATGGCTTTGTCAGCAGTAATCTGGATGGTTGAGATTTTATTTCTGAGCTCATAGTTCTTTGCCGTCAACTCTTTCTCTACATCATCGCGCTCTTTCTGTGCATCATCTTTCAGCTTTGTCAATTTGTTCGAGTCGGCACGCATAGTAGATAGGATGTTATCACGCTCTTTCAGGGTGAGTTCATTCGTTGCTCGACTATCCGACAACTCCTTCTCTAGCTGAGCGATTTTAGCTTTCAACTGATGATCAATATTGTCCCTCTCCTTAGTTGCCTGGATTTTCAACGAGCTTTCCGCTTTGACTTCTTCGGTGAGTTTCTTGATTTGACTATTCAAGTGTTCCAATTCACGATTCTTCTCTTGAACTACCGCCTCGACATTTTTCTGAGCATTCGCAATGTCGTTCGAGAGCTGAGCAATCTTCATTTGTAAGGCCTTTTCGAGTCCGGATTTTCCTTGCATCGCTTCATCTGCCAGCTGCTTTTCTTCTTCGATGGTTGATTTGAGCTTCGCAATAACTTGTTCCATATTACGAATCTCGGCTGTACGTGCATCAATAGTTTTCTGTGCGTTACTCTGGGCAGTCGACATTTCATTTTTCAAGCGAGAAATTTCAGCAGCAAGAGCATTCTTCTCTTCACTTGTAGAGGCTTCCAACCGCTTCAACTCTTGAGATTGTTGGTCAATTGACTTTTGGGCATCCACGCGGATACTCTCCATGTCCTTCGTCATGTCAGCAAATTTCTTCTGGAGCAATGATTCAACCCCCTCTTTCCCTGCCATCACATCTTGACGCAGTTTGATTTCCTTATCGACCTCTGCTGCCAAGGTTGCAACCTTATCTTTTAATGCATTGATTTCATCGCTCTTCGCCTTCACGTCGTTTTGCGACTTGTCTTGAGCACTCACAATATCACCCTTAAGCTGCTCATTCATCCTTTGCAATTCAGAAAGTGCACTCTCCTTTGTCCGTAGTGAGCTGTCACGCTGTTTGATTTCATCATCTGCCTTAGTCAGCGACTCGCTCATCGCTTTCAAGTCCGACCGCAACCGCTTACTATTTTCGGCCTCTTTCATGGCAGCGGCATTCGACTGTTCAATACGAAGATTCAATTGCATCACCTCCATTTTCTTTTCCTGATCCATCTTTTCTAAACTCTTCTTAGCCTGAATCAGGGCTTGCTCTAATCCCATCGTGTTCTGACGCGCTTTATCCCTGAATGCTCGTTCCTTCTTAATTTCTTGCTCCATAGTTTGGATTTGATTACTGAGGGCGGTGATACGCTTTTGTGCATCACCTTGTGCCAAAGACAAGTCCTTTTTCAATGTCGATACTTGACTGGAGAGGTTACTCAGCTCCTGATTACCAGTCACCTCTAGCTTCCGAATCTGTTCCGCTTGGGCGTCGATTTTCTTCTGTGCCATCACATTGGCACTCTCCATTTGATCCAATAGGCGATTATACTTCTCCTGCAACGCAACAAGCATCCTCTCCTTTTCCTCAAGTATACGACCGCGTTGCGCAGTTTCAGCGTTGGCTTTCGCAAGGGAATCATTCATCTCCTTCTGAACGCGATTGAGCTCGGATTGCAATTGCTCGTTCTTCTTGGCTTGTTCCGCCATAGAGAGCCTGGCCTGCTCCTTCATAGCCGCAAGCTCATTCTCGCGGGCTTGCACATTCGTCGACGATTGCATTAACGTTCCCTGCATGGAATCAACCTTGGCTTGGTAGTCTTTTAGCTTCTGCTCACTCCTCGCGGCGTTGTCCGTTGCCTCTTTCAATTGAGCCTCGAGACTATTCGCTCGAGATTGAAGCGATTGAATCTGCTTTGTGGACGCCTCCTGCTCCTGCGAAGCTGTTTTCTGTTGGGATGCTTCAGCCTCTGCCAACATTGCCTCCATATTCTTCAGTTCATTCTCCAATTTCTTAACCGATGCTGCCTCCTTGTCAAACTCTTCCTGGATAGTACTCAATTTGGCAAGTGCCTCCTCCAGCGCCTTTGCGGAAGTTGATATCATTTCTTGCTTCGACTTCAGCTCCTCTTCAAGATCGGCAATCTTTTGTTCCGTACTCGCAATTTGCGATTCCATCGCCGACTTTTCACGTTCGAATACAGACTCTGCATCGGTTAACTCCCTTGCAAGGGATGAATTGGACGTTTGGACTTCATTGACTTTGTTTTGTAATACCTCGAGTTCAAGTTTGAGAACCTCCACCTGCTTCGTAGTAGCATCCCTATCTTTCATTAGATCTTCAATGGTGCGTTCCTTTTCGTCCAATTCCAATCGAAGCGCATTTTCTATATCAACGTAGCTCGAGAGACGTTGCTCATATTCGGCATCATTCTGAGCAGATTTGGCTTCTGATTCCTCAAAGGATTGGCGGAGAATTCTAGTGATGAACAAGGCAAAGAACGGGAAAACAGCGAAGACGACGACACATCGTTTCGATGAGTAAAGTGTTCAAAGCAATGAAATATGGGCATTGCAGAAGAATAACAACAGCAACAACCAACATACCTGATCTCCTCCATCAATTTCTCCGTCTCCTCCTTCCCCTCCATAACACTTTGCATCACCTTCTCCTTTTCCCCCATCTCCCCCTCAATACTCTTCAACACTTCCTTCAAATTCGCCACCTCGGAATTCATCCGCTCTCTTACATCCTCCACGGCCTTATTCCGTTCCATTGATGACTTCTCCTCGAGATAAGATTTCTCCTTCCGAGTTTTGCGCAATGCCTGACGTAAGGCCGATATCATTTTTTGATTGTTTACTATCCCGGCATTAAATTCTGATTGAATTTTATCAATGAAACGATTGGCATCTTCTTGGACTTGGGCCTTCTCTTCTTCAAGAGAGGCGGTAACCTCTAATACTTGTAGCTCGTATTGGTCAATGGTGGCTTGCACTTCGGCGGTGAGCTTGGCTTGCATAGAAGTTTGGACGTCATTGTACATGCCCTGCCACTTGGTAGCCTCCTCTTGTGCCGTATTGAGGGATCGTCCGGTAGTTTCCAACTGTGATTCCAAATCACCAATTTGGGATTTGTAATTGGCGATTTCCGCTTCGAGGAGGGTGGTAGTAGCACTGCCTTGATTTTGTTGACTTTTCAATTCACCATAATTCTTGGCAAGGAAGGCATATTCGGCACTTATCCGTTCCTTATCCTCAATGGACTGTTCCATTTTACTTATTGTCGATGCCAATTCCGATTCGAGATTTTGGATTTGAGACGAGAGTGTGTCAACATTCTCATTGGCCGCGTCGAGGGCGGCTTGGTATGCCTCGGCCATGGAATTACGCGCCGCCTCCTCCTCGAGTTGAGCCAGTTCCTTCTCCCACTTTGCTGCCTCCTCCTCGGCTTGACGTAGCATTTCCTCGGCCTCGTCGGCTTCACGTTGTGCCTCCTGGAGGGAGAGCAGAAGTAGTTCTTCTTCGTCTGGAACTACTACATCCACATCTGGAGGGGTAGGGGGAATTGAATTAAAAGCGTCAGTGTTGACATTTTCATCGGTAGTGCTATCATCTTCCACCCCTCTTTCTGACTGACCCATCAAGTCTTGCTCCGCACTACGCAACGCTCCCACAATCTCGTCATTTAATGCCTCATCGACATCTTTCATGGTCATCCCATCACCATCATCATCTTCGTCCAGCAATGCAGACTTGGGAGTGCGTGAGGGCGGCGGTTTGGGAGAAGATGTAGATTTATTGTCGTTATTGATGGAGCTGTAAAATTCCGTGTCATCCTCTTCCTCGTCCTCATCCCCTTTCCGGCCATCATCGTCATTATCGCCCATGATTTCTTCCATGCTGCCAAACAAATCGCCACGGCGTCCCCCCCTTCGTTTATTCTTGGCAGATAGAGTCAGCAACGATGCCCACCTCGATTTCACCAATGATGATAATGAAGGTGAAGGTTCAATAAGAATATTGTTGTTACTGTCGATGATGGCCGCATTATTGTTATTTGCGCTGGCGATTGACGCCGATGTAGATGGTGCATGTTGGTGGTGATGGCGAAGTGGATTATTACTCCATTGGAACGAGCTCGCCGCTAATATCTGCAGAACGAGTAGGAGACAGCAGCGGCGGCTGGCCATGGTGGTTTGTTTTGTCGTAGTAGCAATAGGTAGTAGCAATAGATAGTCGTCGTCGGCCTGATAGTGATGGTCGCCTATGCTCATGCGATAGTCGCCGTCATGGTCACAGTCAAACTCGTGTCGACCGTGATTTTTTGTGGTGGTTGGATTGGATCTTTATTTTTGGCGCCAAGGACTCGTGCCTCTCTCCGAATGAAAAAGATCTTCTTCATCAATCACACGTCATCACACACGTCATCACACACGTCATCACACACGTCATCAAAGATCGTATCTTCAACTTTGGCGGGAAAATTTGAGTCGAGTCGAGTCGAGTCTAATCGAGTCCAGTCAATCAATTCTACTGCCACGCGTAGGAGTACTTGTCGAGGTGAAAATGGCGGGAAGCACTACTTACACACTACTTCGTGCGCGCGCCACCGACCACCGACCGAAACGACCTCATCTCTCATCGCATCGCCACCACCGCCATCGCGGCCACACCGCCAACCGTATCCTTCACGATGACTTCCGTCGCCACCCGCTTCCTCATAGTACTACTCGCCATTCCATCCTTGCTCAGCAACATGATGTTTGTGAAGTCATTCTCCACCCACCGCCATGTCATCAGTCGCGTCGCCAAGCTTTCCTCGGTGTCGTCGTCATCGTCATCATCGGTGTCGGCATTTTCATCCACCTCAAATTTTGCAGCAGCAACTGTTGGCTTGAACAGGATGTCGCGAGGCACATCATCTCCATTATCACTGCCATTCACGGCTACGACAACGACAACAAGGACACTACTGAGAATGATGAGTGCAGATGGGCAAGATGGCAATGATGTGTCCATTGTCGAGACATGCCGTATGAAGATTGCCGAGGCGTTGGACACACAAGATGTCAAGGTGATTGGTACGTGCATCACATATTCATCATCATCATCATCATCATCATCATCATCAATATAATTGCAAACTACACTAATGTCCCCTACCTCACTGACTGTGCATTTTTCATTTTACACTCACACACTACTTCTTACACACCCATAAATTGTATTACCATCATTATTTCTGCACAGGAGCCTACGATGATCCAAATGGAAGTCACATTTCCATCGAGGTTACTTCGGCATTATTTGAAGGGAAACGACCTGTACAACGTCAACAGCTTGTATATAAGGCACTTTGGGAAGGTATGTGAATGCATGGGTGTTATTGTTCCTTTGTTGCGTGGGTGCTTCTCCTCCAAAACGTTGTAGGGGATGAGTGATATATTAGGGGAATGGTCTGAGGGAGATGGGATTTCGCAATACATCCGTGTTGTTCATTTCAATTGCCTGTTCTAAACCATTATATTAACCTATCATTGTTTTGCATGCACCATCCACCATTCACAAATATATCAATGGACACACACAAAAATAATAGAGTTGCAAGGGCCAGTGCATGCGGTAGATTCGATGATTTGTAAAACTCCCGATGAGAAGAAATAAATAACGGATCCCAAATTGTGCTTAAACTGCGGGGGATGATGACAATCTGCTGTTGCCACTGCTGCTGCCATTGGATAGAGAGGTACACAATGCATGGAAATTGTGCAGTCAATTATGCTGATGTGCGCAACCTATTTGGGATTCTTGATAATTTTAGTAGCTAGTAAGCTGGCTTCGGACATTATTCAATGGTCGTCATGCAAGAGAAGACAACATAATATTATCTACACCCATCCACTCATTTACTGCAGCTGCGACATTGGCACATTCCAAACTGAATGATGTATCCGAATAGACTCATTGGCCTGAAACCGATTGTCATCCCACGCTGGGATATTATTTACCCCCTCGTACTTCAAACAGTCACTGAATTCATGATAAAGTCCAATATCAATCTTATTCAGTGCTGTCAATTTATTGACCGTCTCATTGTGTATCACCAATGGAATCTGAGAATTGTAATAATGTGATTCATCTTCGCACCATGGATGAGCCGTCCGATCGTTCACGCCCGGCACACCAAAGTAGCGTTCGATCGCGGCGACATAATTGGGATGTTTGAGCATTTCTGTTACCACAATCAAATTGTACTTAAGCATCTTTGCCCTTGCAATATTGTATTGTTCTACCATGGGCATCTCTTTCAATACTGGCATCCTATCCGGTCCACCGGGATGTTCTGGTGTATCCCACTCCGGACACGAGCCAGCGAACCATTGACTATAACAGTTCACTGCACATTGCGACATTCGGAATTCGGGAGCATTGTAACAGTACGCAGGGTGGTGACCGTACTCTTTGTTCCATGTCTCCAACTTTAATGCATTTTCTTCACTGGGAACGAATGACTCATTGTACATCATGTCTGTGCAATTCCACCTGCCTTCATCTGAGAGGGCACGCAAGGCAAACCAGAACAAAGGCATATAATTCGAAATAAGCGTGGGAGGAATCAACTGAGGCGTAAGATCAGTGAACAAATAATTGACCTTACATTTGAAATGACTAATCGATCTCGATACTGGTTCTCGAACATGGGTTACATACAATGTTGCCTCATCGTGCGTGCCTGGATCTTCGGCCATCCCATACTCCCAAACTTTATATTTGAGACCATGATGGGCCGCCACCTTTTGAAGATATCTCCTCAATGTTGTACCCTGCCAATACAAACGAAGAAAGAATGAATGAGAATATTGATGGAACAGTGAACGTCGAAGAATTTAATTATTGATGTATCACACAATACGTCGCATAATATAGCTCACCCCCGCTTTTCGAACATGGTAGAAATATAGTCGTGTGAATTTGGTAGAGGTCGTCCACGTTCCATCGGGAAGCGCCAACCGGAAATGTGGCCTACACGCTGGAGATATTATTGGCAGGTTGTTGTCACGATGATTTATTATTTTTGTTGGTGATGACACATCGAGATGATTTATTTTTGTAGTAGCCGACGAAGAAGTTGTTTCGTTGGTAAGTATGAACAGGGGAAGAGTTAAATTAATCCAACATAGAGAGACGATTCCAAGCACCAGAGCTGATGTAGATCGAACGGCTAGCCAGTAGTTGTTGAATGGTAGTATGGACGATATCGCGCCGGTAGAGTTGGTACGGCGCACCCTCATGATTCTAGGGTCGCTTGGGTGGTTGAGCATTTAAATGTATAGACGGGTTCCCAAGGTCCCACCGAAACAGAACCGTATTTCAATTATCATGGTCTGGTTCGTTCCATGGTTGACGATACTATCTATGAAGAATTCCCACGAAACTCCGCTCAGCCTTTGTTGATTTGTCGATGAAGATGAAGATGTTCTTTCCATCGTATGGTAGTTTGGTACGCCTCCACCCGCTTGTGTCGTTTGCTCTTGCAGCGCGCAGGACGCAGGCGCCTCCTCTCGTCCTTTGTGTTTCTTGACAGGGGCTGTACTGTCCTCACACAGCTCTCAACACTCAACAGCCCCAGATAAAGATGCCCCAGAGAATCTAACTGGCATAGTTTTGGCGCGAAAGAAGACACGTGGCGCCATTTTTGGCGCGAAACAAACTTTTGGCGGGAACATACTATATCCACGTGGCATGGCAACGATCGGAATTTCAGTACGCGAATTTATCCACGACGCCAATGTAGGAAGTATCGCCAATGGTCATAGTTGATCCACCGCCTACAAAACAACATAATGTCCTGTCAGCGGGTCAGCAATGACTTATTGTGAGGGCATCGACAAAGCACACCACAAGACAAAGGGCACAACATCGTAAGACCATGACTTCTAGCCGTTCATTCACTAGTCTGCATAGTAAAAGAGCCAAAACATCCACGAAACATGCTGCATGCGGGAACGCTGCCACTGTGATAGTGATGAGGGGATCGATGTCCTGTGACAAATGCAGCCGAAATTGATTGATCATGAACGAGGCAGAGAGACGGGCCCTCTCTCTCGTCGTCATTCTCCAAGTTGATCGTCGTCGCTCTCCAAGTTGACATAATTTTTACTCCGATCAAACATTCACATCAACCGTCGATATCGACATCGACTACCAACGCAAATCTCAAACACACAGCAAGCACCATGATGATCTCCTCCTATGCCATCGTCTCTGCTCTCCTGCTCATCTCCGATCTCGCAACTGCCAGCCTTCGCGGCAGCGATACCATTGACCGTCCCACTACTGCACTTCGTACCCTCCAAGAGAGTGTTGATGCGATATACCTCCTCAAGGACACTGAGACAGGCAATACAGCCGGGGAACTGAACGCCGATGCCAATCGTCAGCTTCAAGGCAAAAGCTCAGAGCGCACCGACAACATTCAGCTTCCCGACGGCACCATCTATGAAGTCAAGAACGCTCAAGCTGGATGGGCAACCAACCTCGTGTCGGGAACTGACAGCGTTCACATTCCTCCCGGTGCAGTAATTTCTTCGGATGGAACCATCGACATGAAGGGTCAAAAGCCAACTACTGTGCCTGGTAATGGGAAAGGTCTCTTTGGTCGTAATCTCCAGGAAGATTCTGCAGATACCTCGTCAGGCCGTAAGCTCCAAAGTGGTACCAGAACAGTCCTCGCCGTGCGCGTCATCCTGAACGACGGTTCGTACAACTTTGCTTCACAGTCTGGCCTATCCAACGATGTATTTGGCAATGGAGTCGATCCATACAACCTAAAATCCCACTACGCTTCATGCTCGTACAATCAACTCACCTTCAACAAAGCTTCCGATCGCAGTATGACTTCCATTCCCAACGATGGCACCACTGCTATTTCTTCCGGTGTTGTTGACATCAAAGTTGACCTCAACGTTGCAGCGGGAGATAGCAACGTCCGAAATGCAGTCACTGCCAAACTCAATTCGGTGTTCGGTGTCAGCAGTCCTGATCAACTTGCCAATCATGTCATGTACTGTCTACCATCGGGCGTTATGAAGGGGATCGCCTATGCTTATGTTAACTCATGGAACTCGGTGTACACCAATGATTGGTGCAACTACTTGTCAACGCAGATGCATGAGGTGAGATATTCTTGGTGATTTTATTTTATTTCAACACTAAATTATACATCACATTCTCACACCCGCTCGCCATTTTGCATACTATTCAACATCAGATCGGTCATAACCTTGGCTATGCTCATTCGAACGAAGGTGGTATTGCCTATGATGATCAAGTGGGTATGATGGGCTACAGTTATGGATATGATGACTCGCCTGTCATGTGTTTCAATGCCGCAAAGTCTTGGCAATCGAAGTGGTACAGCTCGAAGAGCATCGTCGTTGACCCATCCGCGGGTGGTTGTTTTGAGGAAAACCTCTACGGAATCTCAGACTATGGCAATGCTGCTTCATCCAAAGTACTTGTAAAGATTGATGATGCATCGGACACGGACTACTACGTCGCCTTCAACAGAATGATCGGTATTAATTCCGGTACTCAGGAAGCTGGCAATCAAGTGACAATCGTAAAAGCAGGCGGCGAGGGGAACAGCTACGCTGAATCTGACTTAGTGGCAAAGCTAGATGTTGGCGGATCGTGGAGTAGCATAATTGATGGAAAGAACATGATTGTTACGGTTGTGAGCATCGATACAAGCGCAAGCCCAGCCTACGCTCAGGTGCGCATTTCAGAAAATGGCGCTTCCTGCGGTCCACCAGTTCCCACTCCGCCACCATCACCACGGCCCACCTCATCGCCGACGGTACCACCGCCTCCGACTTTTAAGCCCACCCCTAAGCCAACAAATGTATGTTTGAAATCTGGTGCCCCAGTTGTTTGTTCCAACACAATTAACTCTAATTGCTGCAGCGGAGCGTGCATCCGATCAGGTGGTAGAAAAAATACTTGCAAATGAAGAGGATGGCACAACCATATTTCCTTGTTTAGTCGATACTATCGATCCTTAGATACACACATAATTCATAAGTTGATCATTATTATTATCATCTGGGCTTCTGCGATCTCAATACGAATGAGCTGCTTGCTTCACATAATTGGTGATTCCGTCGACAGCCAATTGAGAATTGAGGAGTTCATAACATCATGCAAAATACCGAGAATCTGATTGGCGACGTATTGTTGCTCCCATATGCAAAGACCTACAACAGCTTCTTTCTCCGGAATAGCTTCTTCCATGCATTGCCAACAAATTGAATGACTTGCGGCCGTTGCCTTTCCCTGTAATAGGTCGGTAATGATTTTTCTGGTATGCCACCATCATTGCTTTCGTCATCATCGTCATCGTTCAGTACGTCGGTCCGTTCCTTTACCTGTTGCTGCAGATCTTGAAGCTTTTGTTTCATTTGCATATTTTGGTTGATCAACGATACCTCCATTTCCTTACTACGACGAAGGGCTACTTCCATTTCTTGAACCTTCAAGAAATCCTGTTGTGCGTTTTTCACTGATGTCATCCCCTGACCTGTCGAGCTCCCCGTAGCCGCATTACTCTTCAAAGATTCGATTTGCATTTCAAGCTGACGGACTGTTCGATTCATTTCGTTCTCAAGCTCTGTCATGGCGGCAAGATGTTTCTTGGTAAGTCGGTCCTCAGTTTGGCGGATCTGTCGATCGTGAACCTCATAGTCGTATTTGATCCGTTCATTGTCCTCTGCTAATCGATCATTGAGCTTCTCCTTTTCGCGTTTGAGGTCCTCTATTTCGGAAGTCAGCGTCGTCACCATGTCCTCCATCTCCTTCAGTGACTGGTTCTTCTGCTTCATTCGCTCTTTCGCTTTTAGTTGGGCCTCCTCTATCGCAGATCTCAATTGCGCAATCTCCTCATCTCGCGCTCCATCTCTGCTGGATTGCTGATCTTCTTGTTGATCATTCTTCGGCTTTTCCTCACGTAATTTGTCAAGTTTGTTTTGCAATTCTAGCATGGCTGCATCCTTCTCTCTCAGATCATTGGTCAACTGTATAATCATGCCATTCGCTTGTGCTTTCCACATGGTAGACTTGGACTGAACATCATCCAGCTTCGCCCTCAAATTTGATACCTCCTCGGACGCCGACGTTTGATCTTCTGCCACTACACGTGCCTCGGATGTGGCGGCAATTAGGTCCCGTCGCAGGCACTCAATCTGGCTCTGTTTATTCGACAAATTCTGGCCAGAGAGGAGAAGCTGCCGCGACAGGAATTTCACCTTGTCGTCATAGGCCGAAACGAGAGATTTGTACTCATCATTGGATTTCGATATTTCCTCCATTAGTTTCGTCAAACGATCCTCTTCCTCTGACGAGCCGATAGTTGTTGCCGCCTCGTTTGCAGCTGTGAGCTGATTCAGCCGTTCAATTTTCTTATCAAGAGCATCGGCACGATCTTTCTCCGTATTGTACTTGTTGGTCATTTGTTGAAGCTGCTTCGTAGTTTTTTCAATGGTAGCCTGTGATGCACGAACATCCTTTAGCTTTTCCGCAAGATCTCGATCCAATAGGGTGATTTGTTTGTCCTTAGCTTCCATCGCATCCACTACCCGTTTCTTCTCCGATACCAACGAGTCCTTCGTCCTGCTCAAAAGCCCCTCTAGATCAGTTGTTTTCTGTTTGTACAATTGAGTTTCATTTTGACTGGTGGCTAATTGGGATTGATATGTCTCAGACTCTCGGCGTAGTATGGCAATGATATCATCGTAGCCATTGGCGTGTGTACGAGCCACACCCAATTCGCTCTGCAATTCAGACACCACGGAAGTCAAGTTGGCATTGACAATTCGTTCTTTCTCCAACTCGGATGTCAACTCTACGATTTGAGATTCTAATTGGATAATCTTTTCATTTGCTACACTCAATTTCTCTTCCAGGTCACGTATTCGTGCATCCTTCACTGCAGCTTCCCTCTCGAAACTCTCAATGCAATCATTATACATTTTGGCATTGGTAGCGAGCTCCGCCTGGACATCACCAAACGACTTGGTGAGTAGTCTGATTTGAGCAGAAGAATTATTCAAGGATGTAACGGGGGAAAATGCATAAATTGTTTAGCCAAGTACCGCACAAATCGTCAAACGAAAAGCAGATTCACAATAGAACTCACGTGATTTCGGTCATTAATCGCTTTCTCTCTTCCTTTCCCATACGAAGTTCACTTTCATTCTCCTTCGCACCAAGCCTCAACTGGCGTTCCAATCGGCGTTTCCTATCATTAGCACTCCGAAGCGCCTGTCGTAATTCAAATATCTTGCGTGACTTTTTGGATAACAAGACCTCATACTCATCACTCAACCGTTGTAAATTGAGCTTGCCACGTGCCTTCTCTTCCTCCACCTTGGCATTAGTGCTGATGTTTTGATCATTGATAAACTGATTTGTTTGATTTGCCACCAAACTTGTCATGGAGTCTTTTAGGTCGATGTATTTATTGACAGCGTAGCTATATTCAGCCGCAACACGTGCCTTGCCCTCCAACGCTTCGTCCAATTTGATTTTACCATCGTTCAACTCACGTTCCAAGATGCTTTCTTGATTTTTCAGGGATGTTATCAATTCATTGGCCTCGGCAATTTCGCGTTCCTTTGCATCCAACGCGTTATTCAATTGAATTTTACCATCATTCAATTCACGTTCCATGATACTTTCTTGATTTTTCAGGGATGCAATCAATTCATTGGCCTCGGCAAGTGCGCGTTCTTTTGCATCCAACGCGTCATTCAATTGAATTTTCCCACCGTTCAATTCCAGTTCCATTCTCATCTCTCGTTCTTTGAGGGAGGCGATCAATTCGTTAGCCTCGGCCAATCGTCGCTCATATTCAATATCTGGCAAGATACTACCAGTATTGTTATCATTGTCATTATCAACACCCCCATCATTAACATCACTGAGAACAATATTGACAGCATTGCCACCCTTAAATATCTTATATGCTTCATCGATGGAATATGTGCGTGATAGAGACGCCTGGGATGATTCTGTCATAACAACGAGGTTATTCGTGTTGCTTTCACTGTTGTCATTCTCTACTTTTGAGAGTGACGGCTCTCCTCCAACAACTCCTACGTCTCTGTCGTTCCCTTCGTCTTTCATCAATATTTTCTCTTTTTCGACGTGGAGCGATCGCGATGATTGGTCATAGTCATCACCCCCAACCTCATCCACTTCCTTTGATGATGATGATGATGATGATGACAGCAGAGGCAGCGGTGGTGGCCTCGGCAATCGTAGTAATACCTTACCGCCATCTTCCTCTGCTTCATCACCTTCACCTGCTTCTCCTCGTTCAACTTGTCGCAATGTGGGTGGGCATTCCATCAGCATGTTGGCAATGTCATCTATCTCATCCTCGCCGTCGTTGTCATTACCGACAAAGGGAAATTGTTCATTGTCATTCCAATCTGTATTGTCCATCTCTTCATCATCATCGGTACCATCATCATCAGTATCATCAGTGATGATGTTGGTAATATCAGTTGTTTCATTGGTGATATCCAGGTCACCCATCTCCCCATCGCGTTCATTCTTGCTAGTACTGCTGCTACTGCTATTGTTGCTGATGTAACTATCAATAACCGTACTCTTATCCATATCATCTGTAGTTTTCTTCACCATTACTGACCATTCCTTCGAATTGGTATCGTCATCGTCGTCATCATCATTGTCGTTGTTACCATTGTCATCAAAGTACTTTTGATTCTCTTGCAATATCTTCAACGATGGCAATGTAGGCGGCAACGACGATGACGAAGACGATGACGAGGAGCCTGCTGCTTCTGATTCACCCGCGGATGCCATCGGCGCTGCAAATAGTCGAGTGAGATGGAAGGCGCGAAGTGTACTAGTCGGAGTGGTGGCACATCTCTGTCGAGGTCGGTAGTGGTGCCGCCGGCTGGGAGAACGCTCGCCGAAGCCGAAGCCGTCTGCCACGGAGATCGCTACCAACAACGACAGGCTGACAAGTAGCAGTATGGGGACAACCATCACCATCACGACGGCCGGGCGCATGATTAGCTAGAGTAGAGCGGGCGGGGTAGGGTGGAGGTGCACCATTGTCATCGTCGGCCCGAGAACTCGTACGTGTCGGCTGCTGCTGTGGCTGCTACTCTTCGTAGTCATTACTATTACGGCGTTGTTGTTCT
>JALLBK010000423.1:0-17099 GCA_036940085.1 Discostella pseudostelligera | reverse complement strand
TTTGCCCCCCTGTTTCTCCCGCCAAAACTAACCATTACCGACCATCCAACCTTCACCTTCACCAACCATCGCAATCGATGGAACATTATCATCATGGGCATCGAAGACGGCAGCACCCTCCGATGGACGAAGGCACGAGAGCGCAATCGACTCAAGGCACGATATCTCATACGTTCGAGTGTCATTTCGCGCGTGGTGGTTGTCGATGATGTTGCTGCCGATGCAGACGCTGCTAGTTCGAGGAACGCGGCGGAGCCCGAGCCCGAGGATGTGGTGGATGGTGCATGTAGCCGTCGTCGTGAGCCCACCGCTGCGGATTACATGACATCTTCATCAACAACGAATGCAATTTCTCTAGCTAATCCTGACAGCGTCGACGATCATGAAAATAGCAACAAACACCCAACCACTTCATCTCTCATCAACAATAATCAAGACGACCTTCACACCAACGAACTAAAAATCCTACGACATTATCTGGAACGAATAATACAGAATCATGTATCTTCCTTTTCGGTCGCGGCACTGGCCAAGCATGGTCATATATTAGAACGCCTGCCCGTATTGCTACTACTGTGTCATACAACTACTACTGATACTGATTCTGCTTCAGCTGCTACTTCTAAAACAATTACCACTTCTTCTTCTACTACTAGTAACACTCCTTCTGCTACTACCAGCAATGAACATCATACTCTCATTACAGAAATGATGTCAACCATGCTACCTTGGAAAATGAATGATACACAACAACGGAAACAATGTCCTCCTCAGCCAACTACATTAGCCGCCTCCAAGTATGGTCGCAACTATGTAACCATTCGTCTTGTGCCTTATATGCAACGGATACAACAACAACGAAGAGGAGGGGGAAGAAGAACTCTAACAATATTCGAATATGCATCTTTACTTGGACGGCACGATATTGTTTCCATGCTATTACTGGGGGGGTTGGACCCTACCTTCCTTCCTTCTTCGGGTGGTGGTGATGAGTCATCGAAAGAGGCAAGTCGGAGCGTTTTGGCACTTCTTCATAATGTTCCACTGGGAAACAATAACGGGAGGGAAGGACATGATGTTCACGAAGAGGATGATGCTGCAGAAGGTAGTAGTGTAATCCCACTCTCCATGTGGGCATACATGGTTCGAGCGGTGATTGACATGAGGATGAATGGAATATTAGACGATGATTCAAATCAAGGCGAAGGAGACCTGTGCAAGAACTGCAATCTATACAATAATCATCATCGAAGTATCATCCCGCTTCTTAAATTCGGACCACCCTGTTATCATACCTACTGCGAATCATGCATGTGGAAGCATTTAGTAAAGCATGTGCCACAGTGTACCAATCTGAAAAGAATGGTAGTCACATGTCCTATTTGTGAGGAAGAGTTTAGGGGCATGAATAATATGTTGTGTAATGACGAGGAGCAGCGACATGTTGATTTAGGGTCGGCAGTGGTAGCTACTACATCGAATGAGATACTACTGGAGGAGAAAAAGGATGATGGTGAAAATTCACTGCTCATGAAGGACTTGTCATTGCACGGTGATGAACAAGCATGCCAACGACATCGTCAACAAGAACAACAATTGATGAGGTGCAACGAATCCCTGTCAAAATTTCTTAAGCTACCGACGACATGCACCGAACTGAAACAACTAAGCAACAAAGCCAAGAAAAAGATAAAGAAACGACGAGATTATGCTCATGGGACCTGGGAAGAGGCTCTTCATGTGACAATGTCCACGATGCAATCCCAGTCGGTACGGTCCGATCGATTTTTTAAGGCGGTACTATCGTCGCCGCAGCTGGTGGTGGCCTATCTGGAGGCAGGGGTGAATGTGAACATGCAAAACATATATGGTCAGACATGTCTGTACTTGGCCTGTTGGAAGGGATCAGTATCGGTGGTCCGGTCATTATTGGACAATGGAGCTAGTGCGGATATTGCTGCCAATGGCGGAAGTACGTGTTACAGCATTGCTAAGAAACTTCGACGAATCGAGGTGATGCATCTATTAGAGGAGAATGCAAGAAGAATAACATATGATGGTCCAAACCCAACAACGCGTGACACTGATCAGCCAACGATGGATCTCTCAAGTCTCTCGATCACGAATGGGAAGTGCCACGTATCCATCTTGATTGATCCGACAGTGGACCACCCTGGAGCAGGAGCATGTATTATTGATAATGGATTAACTGACGAGCAACTGCAACGATTGGAAGATTTATGGAAATCATTGCCGGTTTCAGATGCACCGACCGAGAAAGCCATCAACGAGAAGAATTATGTCGTGTCTTCTACGAATACTCCAATCCAATGCGGGAACTCAGAGACCGGTACCGGCGACAACAACAAATCTGCATACCGTCCATCCCGATATTACTATTGTGATGCCGAAGAGTGGGTGCAGACGATGCTAGCAGGGTGTGTAGATGCGGCGCGGATGGCCTTGTTAGCAAGTATAGAAACGACGGGCATCGAGGCCTCAAATTGTACGGATAGAACATCGAATGGTGCCAGAAGGCCGTCACTACCAACTTCAATCTTTGAACACATTCGTTTCCTCAACTACGAACGTCCTGGTGGCATCCTCCCACCACACATCGACCTATGTCGTGTGGATAGTGCATCTGGATTTCGCAGTACGCACACCTTCATACTATATCTGACGGACTGTGGCCAGCAGGGTGGTGGCACTGCATTGTTACAGCAGTTGAACGATCCAAAAGTTATTTCGGTGGTGCAGCCCAAGAGAGGACGGGCATTAATATTTCCTCATTTGTGCCCGCATAGTGGATTAGAAGTTGTCCGTGCTCCAAAGCTGTTGCTGCGAGGAGAAATCATTTTAGACCTCGACATCCACGCAAATGTCATCTCCGTCTGATTTCAATGTGCAAAAGGGAAAGGAACATATTGTATTATTGATGATATTGCAAAAAATGGACGCTGCAATCAGCAATCAAAATTTGAACTTGAAGAGATAAACGACAACATCAATTCTATACCTAGTAATGTGTAATAGTACTTGTTAAGTATTGTTTAACCAGTGTGCGTCTGATTGCATTGTCCCGCTGCCTCCTGCCCGCTTGCAAAATTGTTGATGCTCCGACCACTATGATGCCGTTTCTTTGTTACTCATTCGACGTCAGTAGCAGGTAAGAATTGTTTGTTGATTATTGGAGAGTTGCGTAGTAAATCCAACAGATCCTACAGCGTTGTGTATCATAATATCATAATAGCATTGTTCTTGTTATCGACAAATCGACATAGTCATCATTGCTATCATGCAAAAGATGAGAGAATACGTATCTGCAGATGATGTGTGCTCCTCGATTATGAGCATAAGATGGATGACTGTAGTATTGGTGGTTGTTGGTGCCGTCATTCATATTATGGGTGAGGAAAACACAATCGTCCAGAGGCCAGAGGGCAAGCATATGAACCATACTCTGATTATGGGTCGCACCAGATCATAAACACAAATGTGTGCTCCTTGACCGTGGGTATTCATTAATTTTGTGTTGCATCGCTGTTGTAGCTGCATAATTATTTTTGCAGGTTGATTGTTGTGTTGACGGCATTCGGAAACGATTTCGGTGTGTGTACCACTGCCGACAGACCAATACCAACGCAAATAAAAATCACGGTCATGTGCCATAGTGTGCCATATTGCCAAGGGCAAAGAGAGCAGTATGTAATAATAATTAAAGCACGATGAATTCAATGAAAATCGGTACTCCTAGTATTGGGCCATGGCCATGGTCATGCTATTGCTATATTGCTATCATCTGACGGATGGTAAAGATGCGACGGTGAGACCTTACTTCAAAAAGAGACTTAGCTGTGACATGGTGTGGTTGGCGAGTTGGCAGAGTTGCGACGGACAGAATGCCTTGTGTTCTTCTCGCGCCGCCGAGGTCATCGATCCCGGCGGAACATGCGAAGGCAACTTGAATTTGTGGCTTGAATATGATGTAACATCCATCATTAAGTAATTATGTCGTTCCCATGGCGTCACTAAACCCATTTTATAAGCTTTGTCACAGTCAAGACCAGCATTCGCCGGTGAGAAGAGCTGCGATCCGAACCCTCGGGTCATCGAGACTTCGCCGCGCGATCAACATCTCTCAAATTCTATTATTTATTACTCCTATTCCTTTTTACTCCTCTTGAAATCTACTCCACCAAAAAATGTAAATAGTACTACTACCGACACGCCAAGCCATATTATTATTACTATCGACCATAATATTATCATTATCGAACCATCGCACCCACCCACCCACCTCTCTCTCTCCATGACAATATCCGATCCTCTCCCAGACGAAGTACTACAATCATTATCACAGTCACCAACAGTAATAATGAATCTTCATGACGACCTCATCAACGAACAACATTTCATGCAAATCGTTGCTTGGAATTCTATCATCGATGAGACCGAGCGTAGTACGGCACAAAAAATGTATGAAGATAATTTACAGTTGGCGATGATCAAGTCGTCACAGGAGCAGGCGGCTTATCAGCAGCTCTGCGCTTTGGACGATGCACCGTTGTCGTCGCCGTTGACATCGTCGTCGTCAGGCGGCAGCAACAGTAGGATCAATAGCGACGGTAGTAGTAATGCGGCAACAACAATGTCATCCTTCGTAGCCGAGCTCGAACTTGCCATACAGGTATCCAGTCAAGACGAGGCCTTGCGACACAAGGAAGCCGAACGTCGTCGCATCGACGACGAAGAGATGATTGCCAACTTATCGGCACTCATATCAGATGAAGAGGAAGATGAACGACAGAAACGAGATAGGGAGTATGAGGCTGAGTTGGAATTGGCTATACAGCAGTCGGAATCGGAGCAGCATCAGTTGTTGCTGGATTATGGCGGTGCTGGTACGTATTGCAATTTGCAGCGACGTACGTTTTGATGGACACCCCCGCCGTCGTGGGGGGGGTGGGGGGGCATCATCAACATCGATATATATATATATATATTATTTGTTTTCATGTTCAAAGAAGTCGAGAGTAGGCGAGTAGAGTAGAGGAGTGATTTCCATCTTGTGTAGGCTACACATTCATATATTTAATAGATACCCTACATCATGTTGTGAATTGTGAAATGTGATACAATTCATCCAAATAACATAATTACGGTTACAATATTCAACAGAGTCAACTCGTCATATTTTGTGCTTTAGAGAATTGGCTTTGCACTTTTCCTCTTGATGGAACGGTCAACGTGTCAACAACATCCAGATGTCAATCAACGCGAACATCAGACATACGATATTCGATACTAGTACACATCGACATCGACGATCGGCGATTGATGCCATCTCTATCAATATTGAATCGCAACAACAATATGACTCTCTTCCCCTTTAGGCAATCGCCCACTATCTCTACTGATATCCACCCTCGTTTACCATTCCAACATAAGCCGCCATCCCCCACACCATGGTTGTCCATCGTCCATCGTCCATCATTCATCCATTGAATTCAACGCATTTCAGAAGGGGCGCGCCCTTCATTCCCGCCATCCTACCATACCTTCTCCTTCGCGCCAACTCCGTCCATTCTTTCTCTCTCTCTCTCTCTCTGCCTCCTTCCGACAACAGCACGCCCGCCGGCCATGAATCTTTCCTCTATTTCCTTCTTTAGATTCAAAATCGAGAGTTCTCGATCAATCTTTCTCTTTTCTTGAAATTGAGAAGATTGGCGGAGGTTGTGCGCAAAAAGGCGGGAAGGGAGAATTGAACGGTGCATGGAGCAAGATAGAGAGAGACAAGAGCAAGCACAAGAATCGGCATGGCGACGGATCAGAATCACGATGATGAACCATGGACGCCGCCTCCCGGCTCGGCTATGAATATGAATGATCGGCAGTAACTACTACTATTGCCTACTACAAGACGCAGAGTGAATCATTCCAGAGCAATAACCGATGATTTAGAGCTTGAACGACGATCATAATCATATCATCTATCGATTAGGGGAACCAATTGTGTCTTCAATTCCATCTCCCATCTCCCCGTCACACCAAATTCGTCCCCAGAGAGAAACAGTGAAATCGTCGACTGATCGACAGTTAGTCGGCGGATAGGTGGTGCAGAGAACAAAAGTCCATCAAATCGAGTCCATTCTAGGAGTATTCAACCCTAGAAATTTTAATACTCTATTCATCAGTGGTGTCGTTGTCGTCTACGACTACGCAGAGAATTCAAACAAACGCACCACTTACACGAAATAATACATCTATGGTGGCATCTCCGCTTCGATCGAGTAGCTTCCAAGGAGGTCCAACCCTTGCCGAACAATCGCAGCCTCTCTCTCCCAGCAAGGCCGTCGTCGTGACATCTAATACTAATAATGCTAATAGCAGCAGTGGTGGTCGCAATACTAGTAACATGTTGACGCCGCGGCAGTCTACTACGCCCAACAGCACCAGCAACAACAACAATACTACCACGGGCGGCGGCATGCTACTCCTACCACCACCACGGGGCAACAACAGTCCCGACACTAGCAAGGGCAGTCTAAACAATCATAATAATAACCTGGAAGGTCGATCGGCCGATGGATCATCGGCGGCATCCGATCGGAAGAAACAGACCATGGCACGCAGTACTGGTGGATGTGGAACTACGGGAACATTGGGCGAGGGGAGTGCTAGTAGTAGTATTGAGAATGTCAATGAGAGGAATAATGTTAATGTGGTGGGTGTATCGAATATTGAGGTTGGTGGAAGTGGTGCTATCCATCGCCATAATCATCGTGGTGGGGGAGGGAACAATCTCACTCCAGAGAAGAATGCCAAGCTATTACTACCAGCAAACACCACCACCAGCAGCAGCAACAACAACATTATGAGCACCAGTATTAGCAGCAGTAGTCCACCCAAGCCAACATTAATTCCAAAAAATCCCAAGGATACTACTTCAACGTCGACTACCACTCCGTTGGGGGGGATTTCCAATTCGACTGCTATTACCACCAACAACATTAACAACATCAGCAGCAGCAGCAGCAACAACCTCATGAATACCGCTACTACCGCCGGGGCAAGTCCCAAACGACGTGCCAAAAATGTCTTGGTTGCCAATANACCTCATGAATACCGCTACTACCGCCGGGGCAAGTCCCAAACGACGTGCCAAAAATGTCTTGGTTGCCAATATCACTAGCAGCAATAGTGGAATGCCATTATCCTCCTCCAACAGGAGTGTGGGGAGTGGTGTACGTTCCGTGAGATCCTATGGTGGCGCTGCTGCTGGTGCAGGCTATCGTGCCACCCTCAATGGGAATTCCCCCACACCTGGATCTGTCGATGGTTTGCAATCCATCAAGGATATTAGCACTACTATTACCTCTCGAATGACAATAGCTGGCGGAAGTGTTGGTTCTCCTCACACTACGACAAAGAGTAATTTACACCCTTCTTCCTCCAATGGCATGTCTACTTCCGGGAGCAATAATAGCCATCACATCCACCATCATCATCCTCCAAAGCATCAGCATTCCCTCGACGATGAAGAACAATACATGTTCGAACAACGACTCACCCAAGATGAATTGGGTGTGGCGATACGCAAAATCTCACATTCGGGAAAGGCGCAATTGCGATATGTCAAGTGTGTACCATTGCGTCCTCCGAGTAGTTCCGACTTTGAAGAGGAGGAGGGGTTGTTGGATCCGCTAATAACGACGACGTCTACTACGATGACGAGGATAGGAGGAGGCGTAGGGGTCGGTGTCGCCATGGGTGGTGGATCAAGTATCCATAATGGGAACAACAACAAAAATAATGTTCCCTATCTCGATCACACTTCCTTGGTAGCGGGCATGGGTAGAACATCCTTCTCCAAAACCAATATCCCCTCTGATTCCATATCGGTCTCCTCAAAATCATCCACCGGCAGTCGATTCCTCGAACGTATGCGCTCCACTGGTTCGGGTGTAATTTCACGCAATGGTGGTCGATTGTTCCATACTATCCTTCCCGGCGGAGTCGGAAGCGGAGGAGGGGGTGGAGTTGGTGTAGGAGGTGGTGGGGGAAGCGGTGTCAATCCCAATGCCACATTGGATAGTGCACGTCTAACATCGAACAATACAAGTGGAGGAGGACCATTAGTCGGTGGTAATATTGGCATTATGGACGATACCGATGAGGAGAAAGGATGTGGAGTCTCTGACAATCTCCTCCTACATGACAATAATAATTCCGGTATGATGATGATGATGATGATGACGACGATGGATGGGACCACTACGGAACACAAATCCCATAGAGCACTGACATGGGGTAAAAAGAATGCTGTGATATTATCTCTGGATAAATTTACGTGTGTTCGTAAGGGCAAGACTACCGAACGCACACTACGGAATTCAAGTTCGAGCTCGCGATTGTTGAGTATCATGACGAATGTACGGGGGAATGAAAGTTTGGATATTGAAGCACCGACTATGTTGGATAGGGATAAATTTGCTAGTGCATTTTCGAGGTTTTTGGGTGTGCCATTGTTGGAGGAGGAGGATGTGGTTGCGGAAAGTGTTGGTGGGGGTAGTGGAGTTGGTGGTGGAAGGAGTAGGTCGACGGTGGCTGGTGGTGGCTCTGCAGGTGAGTGGTCTAGAGATTGGACAGTATTAATTCATTTATTGATGACTTTATCACCCCGGATATCATGCTTATCCTCTTGTTTGTCTCTCGACTACATTCTGCCATAGTTATGAAAAAGATTCGTACACCATCATTGACACGTACTCGTAAGCTATCATCTGCCCTTTCGGCGGCACCTTCCACTGCCCGATCAGAACCTGGACATCGCCTATCTTCGGCTAGATTAACTCCCAACACAACATCTGAAAGCTTGCTACCGGCATTAACTCTGAATTCGGATGAGGCCAGTGCAGTGGATAGAGAATTGGCATTTGAGCATGGGTTCGGGGATGGGAAGGAGACTATTAGCAGTAGTGCCAACCTACTGAAGCCACCGCCTCGAAAGGCGAGCGAGAATGAGTTTAGTTTCTCGGGCGTAACCTCCTCCGCATCTCCCTCGGCAGGGAGAGCCCCGTCATCGTCGGCTGTTTCACGCACGGGGTCATCATCACGCGCGGGTGATACCACCATGTCAAAGCACACCATCGATACAATGTCTGAATCGGCACGGAAACGAATATCACTCGATGGTCATCAGGCTCGAGAGTCGATGCTCGAACCACGCATTAGTGCACCGATTGATGCTGCTTCTCCCATTCACATTACCGGAGCACCCTCAGACCACCAAACTGACAGCCACCACCCGGTTGACAATACTGACAATCACTCACACGTCTCTTCATTAACTGGCGGAGTCGATCAAGAAATTGTCGAGGAGCTCCACCAAGCAATTATCGAACTCCGTACCGAGCTAGATGCCTCTCGCGCCGAGGCTGCCCGTGCAGTAAAGGTGGCTGAACAGGCCATTCAAAGTGCTGAGAATTGCACGAGCTCCGATTGGAATTCAACAGTAACACACAAGGCCGCGGAGGCGGCGGCGCAGGCGCAGAGGAAGAGTGCGGAGGCTATTGCACGTGCTCGGATCGCTGAGGAACGATTGGCCGCGGAACGTAAGTCGGCAAAGTTTTGGAGGATGCAGGCCCAGGCTGCCGAGGAGGAAGCGGGTGGTCTAAAGACGCGCAGTGCGGCAGCGGAGGTGAAGCAGGCGGTGGTGACGGAGGAGCTTGCATCTGAGAGGCGCAAGGCAGCGAGGATGTTTGCAACATTAAAGAAAGAATTTCAGGAAGCGGAGAAGCAACAAGGAGAAGAATTGAACACGGTGCTTGATCGTAAACGAATGTTGGAAGTGGAGCTCAAGGAGCTTAAGGAAAAGCTCGATAAAAAGAGTGCAGATGAGAAGAGACCTCTTGAGATGGATCGGTACGTTTCGAGAATATATTGTTTCTCTGCATGATACTTTTGGCTTTGTTCTGATATTGGCGACCTAATTCATAAAATCCTCAGCAACGAAAAAACCAAGGGTCCTCATCGCTTGCGTCCCAACTTTCGACGGCAACGAGATCCCAGTTGTCCAAAATCGAAGGAATATTCCTCGAAGGGTTCTCTAAGTATCGCCAGCTCTACTTCAGAATCTTTACCCCCCCAAAACGAAGCCATCGATAACCGTATTGCTGAGCTCCAACAGCAGGCAACAACCGTGCGGAGGCAATTCGAGTTGGTGCGTCATACCACTGTGGACGAAGTGTTATCTCTGAAACAACTGTCAGAGGAATGGTCGAAGCAGGCTTTTCGTGCCGTGGCGGCATCCACTGCTGAAGCAGACCATCTTCGCGAGAAATTGGCAGCCGAATCCGCCATGAGACTCAAGCTGCTTAATTCTTTACAAGACATTCGCGGTACTGTCAGGGTATACTGCCGGCCGAGACCTACTGAAATCCTTCCCGAGGATATTCAACCAAAGAGTATTTTAACGATACCCACTCATGATATCCTAGTGTTGAATGAGGATACTTCACCAGTGAGCTTTCAGTACGATCGGATCTTTTCCCCGGGAGCGTCGCAGTCCGAAGTCTTCTCCGAGTTGGAAGAGCCATTGATAAGTTCGTTGGATGGATTCAATGTTACTCTTATTGCGTATGGCCAGGGAGGTAGCGGAAAGACTCATACGCTCCTGGGAGATGTGAGCTTTGACGAAGAGGAGAATGGTCTTCCAAATTTGAAGTCACACGGTGTGCAACTCCAGGCAATTGAACAGCTGTTTAACATAGCCGGCCACAGGACAGAGAGATATAAGGACAAATTTTCCATGACCGTAGTTGAGGTTCACAATGAAAAATTGTTCGATCGAGTTGCTGGAACCCCCTCCGCGGAAGAAGATGGGGAGGTAATTGTTTGCGAGACAAGAGATCGTCGAGAAACCATTGGAAATTGGACGAAGGGAAAGCTTGAAATACGCACCAACATTGATGGAAATACGGTAGTTCAAGGATTAGTATCCATCCAAATCAACTCATTCGAAAAGGCAGTTACAATATTGCAGGAATCAATTGCTAACCGCATAGAACAGTTGCGCGGTCAGGGTTCTAATTGGAAGAAGCACGAACGAAAGACCACCGTTATTTCCACCATACACATTTCCTCTGTGAACATTGCAACAGGAGTCGGCACCGAGGGTAGACTTCAATTTGTTGACATGGCTGCGTCAGATATTTTGCAAGGTGGAACAAAAGTTAAGGAGGATTCGGATGTCAGCAGTCGAGTTGAAGGCGATGATATCCAATACGTAAACAGATCCATCGATGCCTTCAATGAAGTCATCCAAGCCCGCTGCCAGTTTGACCGTTCTGTGCCATACAGGAACTCGACTCTAACGCATCTACTTCGTGACAGCCTCGAGGCTGATACCAAAGTATTGCTATTATGTTGTATCAACTCAGACGAAGCAAATCTGCCGAATACGGTGAGCTCGTTGCGATTTGCATCGAGGATGCAAAAGGTTTCTATTGGCAAGGCAACGAAGCATGTTATTGGTAGCAAGGAATAGAATCTATGTCCGTTTGTGTTAATGTAAAGTGGCAAAGAAGTTCATAATAGGTTATTTTAAACCTACTCGTTATCGGTGTGTTGCACTTCACCTAATTTCATCTTTACCCATCCTAATTCCTTTGAGGGATTGCATTGGCAGTTGCGGCTATTCCAAGTACATTGTTGGCAAATCTCAATATTCAGCGCCTGACTTGTTCATTGCTTTGAGATCGATCCCTTTACTCATACGAATCCTTTTCTACAACAACAACTTCTTCCACACCACCTTCCTCATCGTCACTCTCGACAACAAACCAACCTAGTATGCAATACAATTGACCACGTTGAGAACAGATTGACAGAATGATGTGATATAGAATTCATCTTTAACTCACCCGTGTGCAAATCAAACTGACTCCGTACCGCCACACCAATCCCAGTACCACTACTAGCATAATAGTACCCTCCCTCATTGACAAATATCAAATACACTTCATCGCCATGACTTCCATCGTATGGCACTATCGTACCATCCAATTCCACAAATAATGGATCACCGACACGTAAAGGTTCAAAGTCCCGATCTTGGACCGATTTGTGTATCATCCATTTCGGAAAGTTTGGATTAATGGTATCATTGGGCCAGGCGATTTTACCAGACAGTTCTCCTGGTCGTACTGCCGGCGCGGAACGGTAACATGGTACAATCCCATCGGGATATATTCGTCGAAGTTGATTTAACACGGACAAAGCATTGTCGCCGTCACCCTTCTGCTCCAACAGCTCCGAGTTGCTCAAATGCAAAAATTCCAACAGGGCATGCAATGCCGTCTCTGTCTTTTCTACCACATCATGACGCAATACCCCCTGGGGTGTTGGTCCAACCTCAATTGTGAAGCCATGTCGTCCACACGATGATAAATTCATCCGATCTTGTCGTTGTGGCAAGGCATGCATTACACATTGTGCCTCGTCGTATCCATATCGTTCCTGACACTTGTGCAAAACGTACGCCGCGGCAGCTGACATGAGCGCATCTCCCTCGGGAATGATAAGTGTGATCCCCATATTGGACGTGGTGCTATGTAGGTCGATTACGACGCAAGTTCTTGGATCGATATTGGATGATGAGGAGGCATCGTTCGACAAAGCATCGGGCAGCTCCATGGTGGTAGCAGTGGCGATAGTGGCGCTCGATGCGAATTTCGGACCCAACAATCCCTCAATCTCACGTGCTCGTACACTTTCATGTGGCAACGATGCCAATACTTCGGACATGTCCACATTCCCATCAGAACAGAATTCGGCACGTACATCACACTCCTCGATGGTATTGGCGCTGGTGGGCACTTTCCGTAACTTCTCAACACTAAATTCTCGATTCAAATCCACATCGATAAATCGTTTATTCTCCATATATGCCACAGGGTTAGCAAGGAGTGTGTCAATTTCCAAGCTTGGGAACTTTTCATAGACATTAATAACAGCATTATCCTCCACTTCTTTTTTTTTGTCTTTGGTCATATCCATGATTGACGCATCTGATGTTTGGTCATTTGATAATGTTTCAGCTTGGAGGTATATCTCACGTTGTTTGTCAATCGATTTAATGATCCAAATGCCCGTGTATTCATTCCCATGTGTGCCACCCACAACAGTAACTTTTTCGATAGGTCGAGTAAATAATGGCGAGGAGGTAGTCGTCGTCGATGTTGATGATGACATGGAATAATTATCATCACTTGAATTCTGACCACCCCGGATAGCAAACAGTGTACCATGACGTGTCATCATCAGGGTGTTAGTAGGTAGATTATGTTGATGTCGTTGGTGTGGAATATGAAGATGACGCCGCGTAGGTGCAGTGAGAGCAGGAAGTAATGATGCCGCTCTCATTACGGATGATGAAGATGATAGTGATGGATTGCTGCCCCCCATGGATGCAGCAAATGCCGAAGATGGCAACGCCGTTGCCAGCAGGGACAATGCGGCAGTTCCAAAGACTAAGGGGTGGAGACGGAGACCGCGACCGCCACGTCGTCCACTCCGACGAAGGTTCATGATGAATTTGTCATGCAGCTGCAGATCAGCAGAATGAACGTTTTTTCTCTTGGCGATTCTGTTGGTATTGTTCATCGGTGCAAACATTTTGCATTTGGAAGGAGGTTCTGAGTAGAATGAAGAGTGTATTGCGAGCCTACCGACACCTTGCTACTGCTACACTGCTGGTGCACCATCATGGCGTCCACATGGCGGAATCTGCGGAAATCCAAAAATCATTGGCTTTCTCCTCGCAATTCGGTTCATCACCTTTCTTCCCGCCATTTTTGGCCACTTCTTATTCGCCAAATTGTCTTCCCGCCATTTTCGCCGCTCGTTTCTTCGCCAAAAAGTAAGGTGCACCATCTTTTATCGCTGATCGGCCATTTCCGCTGCCCGCTGCCGCAGTCCAACGTCCAACCCTCTCCAACCCCTCTCGATCATCGAACCCCCACAGTCCGCCATCCTTCCCATCAAAAACAATGAACGACAATCAAAACTATTTCGTAACTCGGTCTACCTCTCGTGTTCTCTCGGAACCGGGTGGCAAGTCGTCGACTGGCTTTCTGTTTGGCGGCGGCGGCGGCGGATCATCAAGCAGTTCAACTCATCAGCATCAACCACCAATGACATCGTCGGCAACGGCGACGGCGACGTCGTTTGTTAATGCTGTCAATACACCATCGTC
Organism: Discostella pseudostelligera; assembly: GCA_036940085.1. Taxonomy (NCBI): domain Eukaryota; phylum Bacillariophyta; class Thalassiosirophyceae; order Thalassiosirales; family Thalassiosiraceae; genus Discostella; species Discostella pseudostelligera. The sequence goes on along the minus strand of JALLBK010000423.1, from coordinate 2,839 downwards.
TACTGCTTCGCCCATTCGCAAGGCTGTGTCGACTTCTACAACCACTAGCCCTGCGCCCAAATCCAGCAGCACCAACATGACCCCTACGAATTTGGACGAAACAGCCATCTCTGCCGCGGCACGTATCAAACAAAAGAACGAGGCGCAGACATTTTCATTGTTCGGTGGTGGGACGTCGTCGTCGTCATCTACGTCACATCATGTCAAGGATGCACCGCCTTTGTCTAGCAATGCCTATGCATCCTCGAGCACTACCAATAGTTACAATGTCCTTACCGATCGTCCGACGAGTAGGGTGGTGAGTTAACACGAGGATGTTCTTATTTCTCTTATCATATGGTCTGTTTCTCCTGTTCAATCGAACCGATCTCACGACATAACTTTTGGTCTACATTCGTCAAATAATATTTCAGTTGAGGCCTTCGGGCGGACAAAGCTCCATACTCAAACTTGGTTAAAAATGCAGTGCGTCGTTGATTATTCATCGTGATCATGATACATGTGATGATGATTCGTATTTTGTGAAGTCGATATTAAGTATCTCCAAATATGCTTTTCGTGGGGGCAGTGAGCAATCAATACTACTCTCGTCGAGAGAGTTCTACATGTTTTGTAATATCGAGTTACATTCATGGTAATACTTTCAATATTAATAAACAATTACCATTCAACCTTAAAACGAAAATGCAAACACCATTCTATAATTTATAAGTACATCACACAAGCAATCAGAAGCCCTGAGGTACACAATATCATCGTTACGCCTGCACACTGTCCATTTCCTCCTTCGACGGGACAATCTCGTGTTTGGTCTCATCAATACCTGAACTATTCTCTCCGATTTGTTCCTCGTCGGTATCCTTAACAATAGACTCTTCGTTTTGTTCAGTAGCGTCAACGAATGCTGTGATAGCCTCATCTTTACCATCATTCTCATTTACATCCTGATTCATTACTGTCGAATTTACCACTGAGAATTTCACGTCGTCGCCTGTAGAACGTTCTACATCGTAACCATCGACTTCGGGATCATACGATTCTTCCGCAGTTGGGGGGCTAGTGGCGGCGCTAGACCTTACTCCGATACCACGGCAGCACCACATTTCAACGAATGCATCCCGAATGTCTTTCTTGGTCAACGCCAAACACATTTGGAAAAAACCAAACAGGTAGAACATGAAGAAGGCATACGTTTCGAAATTCAATGCCTCTTCTTCGGGCCAGTACAAATTCAATAATTGTTTCGAGACTGCTCCAAGTACCATGAGATACGCCGAAGCGAGCAACCTTGCAAAGAACATTGTCAATGAGCAATATCTAGCATTTTTGCGGGGTATCAACTTGTTCCACCATACACCAATGCACATCCCAGTAATTAGCAGTGTTGGGATGTGCACTGTTGGAATGTACGATGTCCATAACTAAATTTTGTTCGCCCTATCCAACCAGGTCTCTTCGTTTTCATTTTCATTTTCATACACCCACCACCAAAGCAACGTGATCGAAGCTGCAACGACCCCTGAAACTATGAGAATAATTGTCGAATCTCTTATCACTCGTTTCCGCGTCGGGGGTTGGTATCGCTTCACCCGCTTGTTTGCTGTGAGCAACTTGTAGATTTGAACGAAGACGGAGAACGACATCCACAAACTTGCACAAAACCAGAAATTTTCACACCAGGTGAGGAAGTGATCCTCCATTATGTCCAGCATGGGCGGAGTAGTCCGCCACTCTCCTGTAGCACGTGCCCAGCGATATTCCACCAGGTATCTTACGGTCACGAAAGTCGTCAACAGAGAATAGACGGCATCGGGAGCGAGGCAAAATGCAAGGTAGAGGTTGAAAGTGTTGGACCGCACTTTGGGGTTGCGCAAGATGGCGAACTGCAGCGACCACACGCTGATGGCGGATATGCCGCTGGCAATCGCTTCGACGAAACACATAGTTTGGTAGGCGTTGTCCTTTTATAATTTTCACAAAATTAGAAACGGGATGGTATTATATAGCATTCAATGACAATATCATCTTAGTTCACTTACCGTTAACTGTGGATCAAAGCAATAGCAGCAATTATCTTTGGGCAAAGAACCAGGTTCGCCAATTATCCATTCTCCTGTATTCTCATCATAGCCGGCAAAGTCTCCCATGTTGGGACAGCCAGGATCATCATTCGCTTCGTAAAAGCCGCATCCGTCTCCATAGACATCCACCCATCCAGGAGTGCTGCCTGTGCATGTGGCTGTGGGAGTTAATGGAAATGGAGCATATGTTGGAGATAGAGTTGGCACAGTGGTGATGGATATGATCGAAGCAAAGAAGATGATGATGGCGGACACTGCAGATTGCATGTTTTCGGATAATGTGATGTTGTTGTTAGAGATTGTAGCAACCTCTCTTCATCAATAATTCATCACGGTCGTGCTTGTCGAGGGGTGGAGCTGGCGTACCGCGTTGATCGTATGGTTATGGTTACGGTCGATAGATGCGATGTTGGTGTTTCAGGTTTCAGCAGCGGAGGCAGGCAACAGGCAACTAACAAGCATGCACAGGGAGAGCTACTCCTCTCGATCAGAAAGAGAAGATAGGAGTAGATGGGTAAGATAGAGTCTGTACTCAGGCGGTTACTGCAGGCACGTACCACTTTGAAACTGAGCATGGGTAGATAACTCCATCCTATGGTACTCCTCCATCTTCCTCCAATCCATGTTGTTGTACCATATGGTATCAATGTTACTCCCCATATCAAAACTGGTTGCCGTTTTGAAATGGTCGGCGACCATATTGCCACTCCTTTCTCGTTTCTCGTTGGGTGGCAATATGGTCGCCGACCATTTCAAAA